>JAOTAV010061286.1:0-40236 GCA_026546445.1 Cyclargus thomasi | reverse complement strand
GAACGTCGAGACTACGGTGCCTACCACCGGTTCGGGAACTAACCCGGCGAGAAGAACCGGCGTAAGAAACTCGCACGTAAGAAATCTTTTAGGTAAAAGATGGACCCGTGAAAATAACAATAATATGTCTTATACTAATTTAATAAACAATAATTGTTTTAAATACATAAGTAAGTGTAGGTCAATGTAAATATTACAATAGGAGCAGAGAAGTGATAAAAAAAATTTAAAAACGTGATGATTTATACAGTTTCATGCAGATGTAGTCGAGGGCAACAACTAGTTAAATAGTCCATCAGGTACTTGGCACGGGAGATGACTGACGTGTAATGAAGCATACGTAGATATTGACTGAGGAACTCCCGTGACCCTTGTGCAGAACCCTACGGTTCTGTGGACCACCATTTGGAAAATGGATATTATGCAATGCATTATGCAACAATTTTTATTATTATATGTATGTGTCAAAACTTGTCTAATTGGTTCAGTGGTGAATTGAATTTGACCGAAAAATCTTTTCTACTGGCTAAGTATTATACATCACCAATATAACAAACCTTGCACTGTCATTCTTGATGTTGTCTTCACAGGGTATATTTCCACAGAATGGCGCCATTAATATGTGTTTCCTCTCGAGAGCCTCTGTGAAGTCTTCCCATTTTGTAACAGTCGACAACCTCTCGTCACGGTCTTTCATTGCCCTGCAATTACAAAATTTAGTTAAATACAGATGTACAACTCTGTACACATTGAGTTGTTAGTGTATTTGTAGTTTTTTCTTTAATTCTTTGTATTTTTTTTAAATTAAACTAAAACGGTATTTGTAGAGTATTTTGTAAAAAAAATAGGCAACCAGGATTGAATTATTAGCTTTTCGACTTATATCACACACAAATAATAAAAATCAAAATACGTGAAAAAAAAATATTTTGCCGCATTGACTTTCTTTGAAATTTTTATAGGATTTAGTAAGTCGCAATTTTTAACGTCACAAAATTGAAATCCAGGGTTTTCAAATTTGTAACTTTAAAATTGCGACCTACCAAATGGTGCATATCAGTATGCTTACCCTAAATGTGCATTTCCGATCAAAGCGGCGCGCAACCGAGATCGACATAAAGTCAAACACAATAATTTTTATACATTAATATAAGTATCATTTTAGTAAAATTTTGGAAAGATCGTTGAGGGTCACGGTATACTTAGTGAGGAGAGAGAGACTTGGTATGCCCAGTTACTCTTAAACCCATCCATCATACGCATATACCGTCGCATTTAGAAAACTCTAGGTACCACCACAAACTATTAAGTGCTTACTTGTTAAACATTTCAGTGTGTATCTCGTCAAGAAGTGTAACGAGGCGGTGCGGGGCGGCAGCGCGAGCTAAAGTCAGCTTATCTCCTGTCAATCGTTTCACCGCCACCACTTGGCCCTTAGCTATGTCCTTCGGCCCCAATTCCACGCGAATCGGTACACCCTGTTAAATTTAATTAGACTTACTGTCAATTAAAATAGTAGTGCCGGATGTTATTTGGTGTAAAAATCAATTAACTATCTGTAGATGCATAAAAACTATACATAAAAATTGATTTAAGATAGACGGCGGGCCTACGTAGTTTGTTCGGACTATGTTAAGGCCAGCCAGTCGAGATGACTAACATTGCCCATGAACCATATCAACACTCACTTATTCAGATCATTTTAGTTGGTAATGAAAAAAATACTTTTAATTCGTAATAACAGGTAATATTTAGTCGTTACAGTTCAAAGTCGAATGTTACACGTGTTGTCAATATTATCATTATCTTCATATTTCATTTCGCGATATTATATATTTGTAATGACAAAGACAACGAAACATGCCCCAATACAAGTACCTTAAGTTCCCAATGGTTGAACTTCCATCCGGGCGAGTAGTTGTCTCTGTAGTCGCCGTCCGCTCGTATACCAGCTGCTACCAACTCGCCCACGAGCTGCTGGCACGCGTCCATCAAACTCTTGCGCTCCTCGGCCGAGCTGGACGCTGTTATGCCACAAGGAACCACGATCACTTGGATGTCGGCTACTCTCGGCGGCAGCACTAGACCCTTGTTGTCACCGTGCACGAGTACCATCACACCTAGAATAGATCGTCAATATTATCAAGACCATCACATTGGATAAGTATATACTACAGGTAGCTTTATGTCAAAAATTAAAGTCAATGTTTCATGCAATATAACCCATGAAATAAGCTTTATATATGTAAATTTTGACTTAAGTTCTGATTCTATTAAGAGTTATTTGAAAATAGATTACAGATTTCTGTACAGCACCTTCGAAACCAGGATAATATACATTTGTCCAAAATCCTCCAGAAAAAGTGAAAGTCACACATATGTGTCCATAGGAATTTCAAATAGTCTCCTCGATTCTCCTGGGTCACATAATCAGATCACTATTTTTGTAAAAATAGTCTCAAACTCCAGCTATATTCTAAACAACGACGGCTTATCGGCGAACAAACAAAAAAAGAACATATAATATTCGGTCGATTTTTTAAACCCCCTCCTTTTTTGGATATCGGTTAAAAAATGACCACGCTGGTCATTTTTTAACTGACCGACCAATACTCTGTCCACTAGTGTCATATGTATATTATAGTCATCATACCGATAGTCCTGGTGGTGAGTCCCCACGAGTTCTGGTAGACGTACGCCTTCTCGTGGGTGTCGGGGTCGTCGTACACGATCTCAAACATACGCGAGAAGTTCTGGCCTAGGTGGTGACTGGTCGCACCCTGTTCGATAAAACAGAACACATCTTGACATTTTTAACTTTTGCGTTGCATTATAATAAAAACGGGTCTCGCCGGCCGGCCAATATCGTAATAAATCGCAAGTCAAGTCCCGTTATATAACACATGTTATGATGATAAGAGTACTTTTTATTAATAACATATTCTTATTTTGAATACATCACAAAAACATTTTTTTTGTTTGGCTAAACAAGTTTAAATACGTTTTAAGCATTGAAATTTTTTCACGCTCATACACCAAATAATATAAGGATATTAAAAATTAATATGTACTGACTAAGGTTTATGAAATTACTTACTGTGAAATTTGGTATTCTACTTATGGACACGTAGAAAGATAGACGAACTTTTTCATTTAATACATTAGTAACTATGTACAATCTGAGAAGTTGAAACAGACACAGATTGTGGATCTAAGTAATTTACATGGAATTAACATATTTCGACCAAATAACGTAGGACTGTCAACTAGCTCTCTTTCAATTTCCTCCATTATACAATCAGAGAAGTTGAAAGGGATACAGATCGTGGATCTAAGTAAATTGGCCGGGTTATATCAAACTCAGCCGACAGATCACGACTTACATAGAATTGACACATTCCGACCAAATGACGTAGGTCCTTCAACTGGCTCTCTTTCAATTTCCCCCATCATACCTGTATTCCTCTGCCGCTGGCGGGTATGAACGCCTCAACAGTGGTTGTGTAGTTGCCGCCGGCGAACTTCTCCTTCTCGGTCTTGCGGCCCTTGATGACGGGTATCGCGAGCAACTCCTCGTACACTCGCGCGTACAATTCTAACAAATTAAACTCCAATTTCATATGTTTTGTTTAAGTCGATTACTATTCGAGTGAGTCGCGTCGGCTCACGCGCATCTCTAGTATAAAGACCCTCTAGACGAATGGTAGACGAATGTTACAAGTGGCGGTGTAACGCGTTTGAGTTTTTTATATATAGCTAAATAAACGTACTTCAAGACAAATATTTAGTTTTCGACATTCTAATAGTATGTACTCCATAAAGTCGCAGAGAAAATTTGTACTGTCGACAAAATATTCCTAGGCAGATGGCGGGACCACATTATTCGGTTCGATGTTAATTGAGATTAATCTGCTGAGTTTCATTAAAGGCTTGCATCTACCTAAGAACTTCTTCAGATATTACTATACAGAGAGAATGCAGGTTTAGAAAGAAAGGATTACATAATTAAGTCAGTTTATTTATTATTTACCTGACATGACCCGATAGTAGATGATTTTTTTATATGGGTTCAGGGCCTATAGACTAATGTTTCTAAAAGATTAAATACTTATGACAGTATCACTGAAATATCATGGCCTCTATAATTATTGTTATGTCATCTCAAGCGACTAAAACTATTTGTATAACACACCTAATATCTGCAAAACCTCTTCGGCCGCTTCCTCAATAGTGCGGAAGGCGCTATGACCCTCCTGCCACAGGAACTCGCGGGTCCTCAGGAACGGCTGGGGTTGTTTGAACTCCCATCTCTGAAATGTAAAACCTTTTTTAACATTGTACTCATCAATAAATATTCGTACGTTTAAGTCCTTTTGATTACATAGTTTGAACAGCTATTGTGAAAACTTTACACGTTCCTGTACATATTAATATGTAGGTGGGAAAGTGTACATGTTTATTTGTCCTTGCTTTACGACTTAGCGAAGCAACTTTAAAAGGACGGAGAGTAACACAGGCTACTTTTAGTCTTAAAAAAATTAATGTTTAAAAAAATAGAATTTTTTCCAACTCCCAAATACTCGCGATAGCGTAAAAAAGAAAACAAGAGTCGCATCGGCATCGTTGTATACGTTTGCGAACAGTTTGTAGGTATTGTAGATACTACGATGCCTACCACCGAACACCGTTCACGAACTCGCTTTGTGAGAAAAAATCTGCGTAAATTATGGAATTTTTTTAAATCTCTAATGTTATTTAAGTACTATCGAAGAAATTCATACAGATCCAACTGACGGTCAATCCCGTTGTGATCTGCCGGCTGGGTTTGTCATAACGCGACCAACTTACTTAGGTCCGCAATCTGGCTCTTTATGAACTGCCCTGATAGTACCTACGAACTCACCACAACATTGTTCCACTGGTTGAGTTTGAGCGGTAGGTCCCTGTGGGACTGTATCCAGCGCGCGTACGCGGGGTACATGACGGTCTCGGAGGTGGGGCGCACGGCGATGTGCTCCGCCAGCTCGCTGCTGCCCGAGTGCGTCACCCACGCCACCTCCGGCGCGAAGTCCGCTATGTGCTCCTTCTCGCGCTCCAGAGCTGACTAGATTGGTGCAATTATATAAAATGAATAATTTAATTAAAAAAATACTATATTTCCGTGCTCCAAAGCGGATTGGGTAGTAACGAGTAATAATGAAAATAAGTAACGAGCAAAAAAAACAACTTTTCAAAGTTAAATAAAAATAAATAATTCTATTGGTTCGTATAAGACGAAGATATCCAACAATCAAAAAAAGCATAATAGCCTCCAACACCTGAATATCGGTTATCGCACATTTCAGAGCACCGTACGCGCCGCGTTTTAGAACGCGTTGTAATTATGTAATGATGCGAAATGCAACTGCATCATTGTTACCGTTTTTTAGGCGAGATAAGGAAAAATAAGCAATAAATTATATGTTTTCAGCTACCGATATAATGTAAAAGATACCTTAGAGACGAATATGGGGAAGTATCCGTCCTTTACTCCGAGCTTCTTGAACTCAGTGCTAAGGAAATTGCGGATGACCTCCCATATGCTGTACGACCACGGCCGCAGGATGTAGCACCCAGATATATCGTAGTAGTCGATCATCTCCGCTATAACGTACAATTTTATTACAATTGACTTACAATTATTACTATGGTCGAAATTCGACCTTAAATATTAAAAATAATAAGTTTTACAAGAGCTATAAAAACCATAATCTATCACAGACTTAAAATTGGCTTAAAGATCTCGTTACCAGACCTACTAAACTATTTAAAAAAAAACACAGACTTCAACCTTAAACAAAAGAGTATTTCGTTTATCATTATTGTGTCATGTCAAAACATTATAGTGCGCGTGTTGTAGTATACGTAGCGTTTTCTTTATTAAAAATATGCAAGATTATTGCTATACGCAAAATTTGTGATGGCTGGGATAAGGAAAAAAGAGATAGAAAAATATGTTTTAGAACTCTTTAGCAAGGCGAAGAGCTTACTTTTAGAGGGGGGGGGGGTGTGAGTGAGAGAGAATAATGTAAATATTATTACGCGAGCGGAAAACTTTGTACCCCATTTTATGAAAGATGCGTAGATATAAAAGCACGAAATTTCTTACAGTTATAGTTGATATGGAGGAGCGTGAAATATCAATATTATTTAACAATATGTTTTAATCTTGCATATTGTAATAAATATAACGTTACACACACTACAACACGCACACTACAATATTTTTAAGACACGATAATCATGCACGAAATACTCTTTTGTGTATGGTTGTCTGTGATTTTTTAAAATAAAATTGAATGACCCGGTAACTAGACCTTTATGCCAAATGGAATTCTGTGACTGAATTGAGAATAGATAATATTTTTTATAGGTCATCTACACGATGGATTTAAATATTTATGGTTACAGGGCGACCTCTAGCAAATTTAGTTAGTTAAATACAGACGTCATTTAACATAACAATATTATTTTAATTTAAGTTAAAGGAAAGAAATGCCAGTTACAACAATTAAGTCTCTTTATGCATCTTATGGCAAGTATCAAACTTTAAATAAGATTAGAACTTACACTTAGTAATGACTTGCGAGTACCACTCGGGCAAGTCGGTTTCCTTGCTGGCCTCCATGCCCAGACGAGTCACCTTCTTCACGCCTGATGACGAGTCCTCTTGACTGGGCTTGGGAGACTACAACATATTTACTCATGATAGCGAAGCGAATAAAAGCAAGATACGACATCACAAATCGTTTGACGTATGAGAGCATACAATGGATGGGTAAAAATGTGTGTGTTAGAGCCATAATGTTATATCTGCCTGTATAAGTTTTCTAAGTGCAGTGATATACTAAACACGACAGCTGTATAAAATTACGTAAGGCTTCGGCTTGATCGGGCATAACACGTCGCTCGGTCGGAAGATGTTCCTTTATGGCGACCACACGTAAAAGGAACACCTTCACCTATTTATCCTGCATTACGTCTGGTTTACACGTATTAAGTAGATAAGTAGTTCACTTAATTTGAAGTCATTTAACTTGCAACTTGCTACTGAATTTTGTATTTACATGCAATTAATACGTGTAAACCAGACATTAGTGACCCCGACGTCCACGTCTACCTTAGACGTAATAATAAATTGGACGGAGTCGCCATTGTTATGATATAGTCATAACGTGTATAACTATTTAATTACCAATGGGCTAAAATGCTCGAATATCTTCCAAAAATGTTATATTTCACTTTTACAGAAGCTTTTACAAAACTTTTTATGCACTCACATACGAGACGCCATAAAGAGAAGAACAGCGAGAGCGAGCAAGACAACATTAACAAACTACAGTTTGTCTCATAACGATGCGTTTTTATATGCATATTACATTGCATACATTTTATAACAATCACCTGTTCTTTCGGTTTCTGTTCCTTTTTCGGTTTCGGTGCCTCCTTGGGTTTGTCCTTCTTCTCCTTAGCGGCCCGCGGTGCGGCGGCCGGCGCGGCGTACGCCGTCCCCGTCTCCGCCTGGTATTTCGCCTTTAAATCTAGAAGCTTCTTCACTTCCGCGTCTATCGTTGCCTGAAATTAACTATCATATAAATGGGGCGGTTGTCACAATCGACTGACCTGGCAAATCTGAGAAAATATATAATAAATAATGTTACAAAAATGTAAATAACCAGCAAGCGAGTTGCATATCGTCTTTCCGTACTTTCAATTGTACGGTGGAATGATCTTGCATTTAGATTTTTCTACCTGACTTGGTTGATCAAGATCGACAACTGATCAAGACTAACTGTGCATGCGAAGACACTAGTCTGCAACCCCATTAGCCTATAGTATTACTATCATGCAACGGTTAAGATAAACGTCATCTTATGTCGACACAACATATTTGAAGACATCAGTGGAAGAAGCAGATAACCAACAATTAAAAATCTGCCGATTTTCGCTTAAAAGCTCCTAAAGCGTCTACGCTTATATTATTTAAAATTAAAAAACCACATTATCAATTTCAAATAATTCATAACTAAACCGGTAATTCACAAGAAATGTTGCAATTTTATAGGAAAAAGTAGTACTAACTCGAAAAAACTAACTCTTCCACTTATGTCTTCAATCATAACAATATTGTAAAAGTACCTTATCAGCTTTCTTCCCCTTGAGTTCCCGCACCAAGTCACCCTGGCGGGCCACCTCGGCCGCGAGCGCCGCCGCGTCACCGCTGGCACCGTTCATTGTGCTCTGAAATATAGTCGAAAGACATATTACTAATGTCGATGTTCTTATTAAGAGTATCTTCATTTTCTGGGTACATACAACTGGCATTCGATAAAATAAAAAAAAATAATAATAATTTATACATTGTGTCATTGTAACTGGAACTTGGAATGACAAGAATTCACATACATTTTTAACTCCTTACTTCGCTGTCGAAACAATAGGAAGAAATTTGAAAATTGTAACAACCCTTTTCACATGCACACGGTCGGCGCACGATCGCTGTGCCGGGTAAGGTAGTGATGTATGAGCAACTTTCACATATGGCACGGTGACACTTAGCCATGTTTACATACTATAAACACGGCGACCGTCTCAGTAATGTATTGACTTGTATAGACGCTTTCAAATGAACACGGGCGCATCATGGCATGCCGGTCGTGCGGCAACCGTATAAATGTAAATCGCCTTAAAAAAATCAAAATAATAGTAGACTTATCAGTGTGTGCCCTACACCGATAAGTCTTCCCATTATTTTGATTATATTAACGAAGCTAATCATCGTTATAATTATTTATTTTTTTCTAAATGTCATGTTATTACCTGTGGTGGTGTCGCTTGAGGTGTTGCCGCAGGAGTCGTCGCTGGCGCAGCCGCCTTCGGTGTCCACTCGCTGCCCGTCAGAGCCTTGTATTGGGCTTTCAAGTTCAGCAGATTCTTAACCTGCAACAAACATTATAGAAAATGTTTAATAAGGTATCGCTTTTTTGCCCCGGACTTTAAGAATGCGTAAACTTAATGTATCATAGAATTGTCAGATTATTTATTATCACAGAATTGTCAGATAGACGTTTAATAAACAATTATGACAAGCCCAGAGTACATAATATAATGATTAAAGTTTGATTTTAAGCGGACCAAGAAATAATCAGGCCATGAATTATTTTTTATTTATGGTACTTGTCGTACATGTAACATACAGAGAACATTAAATTGCATTAACATTTAATTTGCACCTTTGTGTTTTACTTATTACCATAGTTTGTAAGGATTCTACAAAATGTTTGATACTGATAGAAAAAATTGTGTTACTTAGAATAAAATATCACTCACTTCGACATCGATAGTCGCTTTATCCGCTTTATCCCCTTTGAGTTTTCTCACTTTGTCCCCCTGAGCGGCGATCTGCGACAGAACTTTAGCGACGTCGTCGTTGCTCTGTGCGACCGGCGCTGCCGCTGCGGGCGCCGCTTCAGGCTTCCAATCCTAACACAAAATTTATACATATAATAAAACCGTATAATTGAAGTGTCTGTAACGTTTAATATTTTTACAAAATAATCAATGTGGGGGAGCTAAGCAACAATAATAGAACACATATCGACAAAAAAAGATATCTGTTTGTTTGTACGCGCTTCATTTCAGGAACTACAGGACAGATTTGAATATTTTTTTTTGTTTAATAGCTATTGGGTCTGGGCAACATATAGGATACTTTTTATCTCGGGAAAATATACGGTTGCCGCGTGATATACAAATTTTTTTCGCAACGAAGTTGCGGAGACCAACTAGTATTGTAATAATCAGAGAGCTCATAGCTAATTTTGAGTAGGTATTTGAGGCAAGCTGAAACCTTGTCGTATATATTTCCTATTACAAGATTACACGATGCAAGCGAGCAGACAGGATACCTGATGAAAAGCAACTGCCGTCGCCCACGAACACTCGCGACATCCGAAGAATCGCAAGTGCGTTGCCGGCTTTTATGAGGGAATGGGAATAGTTATAGGAGATGAGGGAAGTTGGGCCACCGGTAAACTCACTCCCTAAAACAAAACACAGCACAACGCCGTTTCACGCCGTTTTCTGTGAGGCTCTTGTATCATTCCGGTCGAACCGGCCCATTCGTGCCGAAGCATGGCTCTCGAACGGCATATTAAATATAAGTATAGATTATATATAATTTAAACTAACCTGTCCAGTAGCCGCCTTGTATTTAGCCTTCAACTCCAACAGTATCTTCACAGCTTCGTCCACCTTGGCTTTCTCAGCTTTAGCAGACTTGAGGGAGCGCACCAAATCTCCTTGCTTCGTGATCTCCTGGTTCAGACTGTCCGCGTTTCCTGATTCTTTCTTAGCAGCCGGGGCGGGAGTGGCGCCTGGCTTCCAATCCTGATGATGAGGAAACAAAACTCACTTGTTCATTTCGGAAGCATAACCTACGTATCCAAAAAAAACTTCTTTTCTCGAAGTCGAATCACAAAAAATAATAAACGAGTATTATATTTTAGTTGTTAATAATAAAAGTGAATAATAGAAGCAACGAGTTCTTTGGATCATATGAGACGGCGGAACCGTTATATCATTGTTGTAATAAAACATTATCTTCAAAAAAAAAATTATCGCACGCGTATTTTATAGTACTAAACTACACATACATAAATATTTTTACGATTCCTTATCAACTTCGATCAAATATTAATAAGATGCACAAATCCCTTCAAAATTGAATAAAATAATGGCACCAAGACTATCTATATCTAACACGAAACCACTTAAATCAAAATCAAGTGTATTGATATATAAAACTTAGCTAAATGAGTTAAAGCTTACATTCGTAAAAAAGTTGAAATCGCGGTCTCAGAGCGACTAGGAGCAGAATAGCGCTTAATAAGCGCGGTTGCCAGTACCACTTTTTAAACGGCGATTGTGAATCTTTATAGTATTTAATCGAAGCTTATCAATTTATTTGCTATATCTCATAACTGATGTAATGCTACCGCCGGTTAAGTAACCTCGATTTAAATATCTCGACGTAAATGTTTCCGCAGCGAAACATACCTGTCCAGTTTCAGCCTTGTATTTGGACTTCAAATCCAGCAACGTCTTGACGGCTTCGTCGATCTTCGCTTTTTCGGCCTTCGCCGCTTTGAGAGAACGAACGAGGTCTCCTTGCTTGGTGATATCCTGGTTCAAACTTTCAGCGGCATTCGCCGTTTCTTTCTTGACGGCCGGCGCGGCTGGTGCGGCGCCCGGTTTCCAATCCTGTTCGATTTTTAAAACACGAATTTATATTGTTTAGCGGCATAGAATATTATATGAACAGAGGAATTATGTTTTCGAAAACGGTCTCTCAAAGAAATCGGTTCTTGTACAGATAGCGTACCTTAAAGGTAATAACGTCATTTCGTCCGACTAAAAGGTCTAGTTAATGTAAGTCCTATAACTTTAAACAACAACCACGACTGCACATAACATTGAATACAGTACTCATTTTTCGAGGGAGGCCTGAGACGTTTAGTAACTAGTATCTTCACTATCTGTGTCTTTGGCCAGTAACATAAAAAATATTAGAAACTACATGACACCCGCAACTCCGTTGTGTCAAAATTAGTTTATCGCGCGGGAACCATACATCTTTCCGGCATAATATGTACTCACCAGATCTTTTTGGGGTGGGTACGGCCCAAGCGCCCTTTATACGCCTATGACAGTACTACAGATAAGTCTGCAAGCCCAACAAAAATTACGTAGAATTATTTGAGTCACTATGTAACGTCCGCTACTCCTTTGCACCAAAATTAGTTTATCGCGCGGGAAACGTGCATTTTTCCGAGATTAAAAGAATCAGCTATGTCCTTCTCCGGGGCGTAATATACCATATCCATACCAAATTTCCAAAATTGCATCACTGATTTCGGTTTGACAGGTAACAGACAGTCAGACAGACAAACTTTCACACTTATAACATTAGTATGGCAATATAAATACCTGTCCTGTGGCAGCCTTGTATTTGTTCTTTAGGTCGAGTAAGACCTTCACGGCTTCGTCGACCTTCGCCTTGTCAGCCTTGGCAGCTTTGAGAGATCGCACCAGATCACCCTGCTTCGTTATATCTGCGTTCAGCTTGTCAGCATCATTGGTGCCTGCCTTTTGCTTCACTGGGACAGCTTGAGTAGTTGGTTTGGGCTGAAATAAATATTCAATCATATACGCATTCTTATGTTTACCAATGGTTCATATCTGATTTCTCGCCAGTCGTGTCGGTCGCCAACTCACAGGGCTATAAGGGTAAAGAGAGTGCTCTAGTGCACTCGCTTGAGCCATATAAAAATTACTCCCGCGTGGCGGGTTCAATGAAATCGGATACTCTGTTACTGTAAGTTGTAAACGATGCCGACATACAATTTTTAACTAATATAACAACCATTTTTAATAATAATATGTGCTAATGTGTAAAAGTGCTCAGCTATAAAATAAGCAAATGCTTGGAACTGCTTTAAAACAACCGTGAAATACAAATATTTATTCTTAACCCAACGTCATAACCATAATAAAAGTTTTCGTGTAGTTACGTTACTGCATATTGTAGGAAACCATGCTTATTAATATTATATTATTACTACAGCTTGGGCTCACGCGCTTTTTATTATGCATTTTTAACAACACCAACTACTTTTTAGCCGACTTCCAAAAAGTAGCTTCTCAATTCGAACATATATTATGTTTTTTTTTATTATAACAAATTATTTTTATCATTTACTTTCACTGTAATAAATACAAAAAAAAATCACTTTTTTAAGTATTGTTCACTTTTTAATAGATTTATTGTATAAAATAATACCTACTTACTATGTAACTATAATATAATATTATAGTTTTAAACTTTTTTCGACAACACGTGTGCCATTGTATAAAGAAATGGAATACTGAATCTGATGATATTGTGACGTAGCTCGCCTTTCACTTTCACTATCTATACAAGTTGTAACTTTTATTAAATTGTGGCTGACGTTGTATGTGACGAATCAAGGAAGTTTGTAACTGTGTGAGTGCCATACTTTGGCATGAGCAGGCCGGTCCGACCGGAGGCCTACCGCGGCCTTACAGAAAACTGACGTGCTTGCGCCTTTTTTATCTGTTGACCGAGTTTTCTATACCCTTATTCTCTCTTAAAAGGCTGGGAGCGCATTTGAAACTCTTCTAATATTGCGAGTGTCCATAAGTTAAAGCTTTTCATCGGTTTCATTACACCAATCCAGCTACGCTGGAGTTGGAAGACGTTGAGATTGATTTAACAAATCCATTTTTGGTTTTTATCAAAATTAGACTCGCAGTTATTCCTTGCAACATTTGTTTCTATCTCCTATAATAGTCACCGACCTTGCATAGCATGCCTCTTGTTAACCTTTTTTTATGTTTATGCAGACAATCGCCCAGCAAGTCTACAATTTCTAGACTAAAAATGACTATTATAAAATAATAATTTTGGTTAAAGAATTTAGAACCTTCTTGTTTTTGGAAATCGGTTAAATTGGGCCGGCAACGCACATGCAATCTTCTGATATTGCAATCACCTGATTTTGCTCGTTTGCACCAGTTAATGTAAAATCCTATACATATATTATGTACTTGAGAACTTTCAAAATAATAAAAATCTGTGGTACTAGACCGTCTTCATTAAATCTGAAGAAAAAAACCGAATTCCAAAACTTCAACACATAGTATTTAATGTCGAATGCGAAATATGTGCGATATCATATTATTCATATCAAATAACAGTCATTGCATGGAAGGCAGTCTGCAGTCAGCATAATATTATTTGATACCTTAAACCTTTCAGTTTATATTATACTGTTCACATAAACATAATCCGACGACCTATTCAGCCAATCGTGTTTGCCTAAATAGGTAAGCGATGGTTTATTAGATAAGTCATCCATTGCACATAAATATCTGCAAACGAGAGGGTGAGTAATCAAGACGTAAAGTATTCATTTCTTCATTTAAGTATTAAATAAGTAAAAACGCAAAACTTTTTTCCCAGGCTGTATTAATGATAGCTCTTTTATAGTTTTTTCTTACGCCATCTCGCTCATTTCGTTTTTCTCCGATGATTCGCAGTTCGTGGTTCGCAGCGTCGGTGTACTAACGCCTCTAGTGCGTTTTGACCTCAACGCCTCTAGTACACCGACGCTGAGATTATCGAAACATCAGTGAAAATCGAAATGAGCAAGATGCAACATAACGTTTTGTCATATGTTCTCTGAGACAGAGAATCTGTCCGCCGATGTTTCGCAGTTCCCAGCGTCGGTGAAGTACCAGAAGCGTTAATCGGCTGACTTGACATTTTGACTTCACTAGCGCTTTGACTAGATTTAGCACGGACTTTAGACATATCAAACGAGGCTGAAAATTGTAACAAAAACTTTGTTTACCGTCTATTGCTAAACACTTGACATTGTCCATGGTCAAAAACTCGTAGCGCCACATTAAGAAAAAAATACAAAGAAGAAGAATGGATTTCAGTGACGCATGAAAAATGACAAGAAGCTCGTATTTTCAAAAAAAAATTGAATTCGAAAGCATGCGTATTTCAAGTTTATTTTATTCAACTACCTTTGTCGACGTTATTTTGTATGGTTTAGTGCGCGGGTTTCTATTAAGCGGCAAAGAGGCATAGTATAAGAACAATTAAAGAGATTCATATGCCGGACTAGAAACCGGAATAAAAACATCGCGAAAAATGACAGAAGTAAGTACGCTTTATTATTAAAAACTACTGTATTTACTTTAGTAATTATGTCGCTATAATTTTTAAAAAATCTTCCAATTAATGTATTAATATGAATATGCCGATGATGTCAATAAAACAAAATAAATAGTTAACCTTTGGGTTACTACACTTATAAGTGGTACTTGAAAATTAACCACTTGTCTAAACATTTTTACCCCTGTATGAGCGAGGCCTAGAACTGTCGGCCGTCCAAATTAAAGTTCGCATTGTGAGGCTGCTGGTTTTATTTTATAGTGCTAAAATGAACTGATTGTCCTTTAAAACAATAAACATTTTGCAAATAATCCAGTGCTCCTGCTTGCTGGGCCCAGTACACCAATATAGCAATTTCTTTATTTTATTTACATGAAAAAAATAATATTTAGACATAAAGACTTCTAGGATGCTAGCTTATATTTTTGCTGTAGAAAAAATAAGTTATATTAATTGACAGTTTAGTAACTTGTAGAGTATAGAAATCAGAATTATAATTTTACTCATAGAATAACATTATCATTAGATAACATGCCTAAGTAAAAAAAATTTTTGTTTTTTTTTAAGGAAAGTGAAGATTTCATAACAAATGATTTATCATTTCTTGAAGACATAGACATTGATGGAATTGTTGAATACCTTAATGAGACAGACAATGC
This sequence comes from Cyclargus thomasi, assembly GCA_026546445.1. Taxonomy (NCBI): domain Eukaryota; kingdom Metazoa; phylum Arthropoda; class Insecta; order Lepidoptera; family Lycaenidae; genus Cyclargus; species Cyclargus thomasi. Next base: position 24,771 of record JAOTAV010061286.1, on the reverse strand, counting down.
TATTAACACTAAAAGAAAAGAAGCATCAATAATATTACAAGGTGATTGTCAGAACAAGAAAATAAAAGTAAGCCCACCTGAAAGCAAAAAAGAAATTGAGCATATTATCTATACTCATGATTTTCCTGTTAAAACACAATTAACAAAAGTTGAAATTGCTATCAAAACAGTGAGCACAGATTCAAGTTTATCAAGAAATACAAATATTAGAGAAAATGGTTTGCAAATAAGTAAACAAAATAAACAATTAATTTTGAATCTAGCAGCACCACCTAATTCAAATTACAGCAGCAATAATATCTTACCAAAATTAAGTGACAAACAAATTTTAGAAAATAATATCAAAAGTTCTCAAAGCACAGAAAAACAATTTATGGTAATAGAGAACTCTAAAAATGATAGCAAAGAATTTGCAACTTACACAAAAGATTTGCTTTTGTTATCAGAATCAGAAAATTTGAAGGATAAACTAGAAAACCCCAAAGTTACAAGTACTGAAGAAAATAACAAAGTAAACACTAATAGTATCTCATGCAATAATGTATGTGTTTTAAATTGCAATGATGAAAACTATAAAAGCAGTACATGTGTAAAGAAAAATTCTTTAGAAAAAATTAAAATACATTTCTCAAATAATGAAACATTTGAAAAAGACAAAGATTCAAAGGTTATTTCACGTCATTCTGAACAAATAACATTAAAAGACAAATACAACAAAAAATGGTCAAAAGATAAAAACAGTTTCAAAGTAAATAATTTGGATTCTTGTAACATTACAAAACTTTCTTCAGCAATAAGTGTAGTAATAAGAAAAGATGACTTGTGGTTGGCAGATAAATTACAGAAAAGATTGCATCAATTTTTAAAAGTAGATTTTTTTGATGTTCATATTTCATATTATGGGAGATACTCTAAAATATTCGAATGTTACAACAAAGGAAAAAAATATGCCTTAAAAGTTATAAAGTAAGATATTTTTTAAAATATTATGTATTATTAACTAGCGGACCTGACAGACATTGTCCTCCCGTTGTATCTATGAAATTATATTAATTTTAAGCTTTCAAAAGCAATGAGGTTTGGATATTTGAAATAAAACCTATTACTGATATATTCACAATTCCACCTATTTTGAGCTCAAGATTTGTTTCACTCATTTTATTGTCTCAGCGCCTCTGGGTACAGCTTTTAGATTTTAGTGTTAAATAAGTATCTTAAATATTTGTTACCTAATCATAATCCATGTTATATTAATATTATTTATCCGAAAGTCTGTCCAATTTACCTCTTCACATCCAAACTACTGAACTGATTCTGCTGAAATTTGGTATGGACATAATTGGAGTCCCGGGGAAGCACATAGGATTTTTTTATCCCGGAAAAATGTACAGTCGCGCGGTAAACGAATTTTGTCGCAAAGGAATTGCGGGCATCACCTAGCTATTAATAACTTATTAAAAATCACATACTAATTTTCAGTCCTCATTTAAACACTAAGCAATTTGGCACAGAAAAGGGGAAAATGTTAAACAAGCTACAACAAAGCATACTTAGGGATGAGTTAAATATTGTCTTTTTATTTGCATCATTTCAATTTGACATGACTTGGTGTTTAATGTTTGATTTTTATCCAAAAAACCTCAGAGAAGAGTTACAAACACATGGGCCTATGCATGTCAGTGTTGTGGAACACCTGGCAAGGCAACTCATTACAGCTTTACATAGATTAAAGTTTCATCATATTATACACTCAGGTAAATTAAATAAAACTTATAATATTAATATTGTATTTGATCGCATCCTCGTTGCTTCTGTGCAACGAGGATGCGATCAAATACATCGCTTATCGCGCGAGAATCGTGCTGTTTCAGTGTTAAAAACTTTATCTAGCGAAGAAGTTGATATAAAGTTGTAGCGTTAGATTGCAGACTTCAGCAGTTTGGTCATGTTATTTCCAACTTAGGCGATAATTGACAATGACATAGGTCTGTCAACCGACTATGATTCAATTTCTGCAATATAACTTATGGACTGAAATTTGAAATACATAATATACTCGTATTTTCTTACTGTTTTCAGATATAAAACCAGAGCATATTCTGCTCAACGATTCTGCTAGTATATTGAAACTCTGTGGCTTTGATAGAGCTTATCATTTAGATCAAGCAGCCATAATGCCAAATATAGGCACACCCAGTTACAGAGCTCCTGAGGTAATCCTGGGTTATTCAGCGTCATTCAGCATCGACTTGTGGGCATCTGGCTTAGTGCTGTACGAAATGATGACAGATAGGAGACTATTTCCAGGATGTTTCAATAACGATATCCTATTTAAGCAAATGAGTCTACTTGGTAATATGCCTATAGATATGATAGAAAACTCTGTTTACGGCGTCCACCACTTCGTGAAAAATAGATTCCTTAAAAGGGAGGGACATGATGGAAAGGTCATAATTTTTATCTTAGCTTATTATATATAAGCAACATTTAAAAAATCATCATTGTTTAGATGTTGTCTGTAAAAGTTTGCTTTCTGTCGACAGTCCTTATTTCAATATTATTATTTAATTTCAGGATATAAGAGTAATAAGCAATTTCTTCAAAAATATTTCATATAAAGATGTTCCATACAAAATATACAAAAAGTGTTGGAGATACGCAAAAAGTGAAGATCAACAAGAGCAAGATATATATAAAATCACTGAGCTTCTGGATGTAATAGACAAAATGTTAGTGCTCCACCCATACAACAGAATACCAGTGGAGATTTTGTTTAATGATACATTTATGTTGAATACTTTTACTAATTCCATAAGTTAAAATGGTCTTAAAATTGTTATATTTTTTTATAGTTTAGGATAAGAGTTTTTGTCTTCTTTTTAAAGTTTATATGTTACTTTTTGTATACAGATACTACAAATTTTTTTTCATTTTGAGTTGTTTTATTGTTTTCTCATTTATAAGAAACATCGACAAGTTTTTCATCACTAATGTTGAATCTATGGATGAGGATTTCCAACCTCTTATTAGTGGTGCGCCCTATGATTATAACTAGTAAGTTTATGCCACACCCAAGTCACAAATAATTTATGATTTAATGAAGACAAAATACTTGCTCCTTACCATTTGCTTATAAATGTACCACACAAAGCTAGTTTTAGTCACAAGATATTTTTTCTAATAAAGAAAAGACACTTGCTTCTTTACGTCTTGTTATGTCCCCTTATCTAAAAGGTTGCAAAGTCCTGTCCTAAGTCGTAGACTAGATAATTAGTTTCATTTAAAGGAGCTAGCAACAGGCTACGCTCAAACCTTTTGAAATAATAATTATTTTGGCCAAAGGGTTATATAACAGTAAGTTAACTCAGAAATGCTTTCGTACTATCACATATCGGTCGGCACGCCCCAAGACACCGGCGGTATGTTTAGAACATAGTCAGTAGTACCAGCGTCTATATTTTTATGTTTTAAGTCGGCATAATAGTTCGTAATTTTAATTGACTATAATCTACCTGTCCGGGCATTTCCTTGGTGTGACCGTCTGGTATGTGGAACAGCACGAGTGGGGGAGCTCGCGCGGTGTGCGGGGAGGGGGCGCCCGCAGCCACGTCCACGCGGAAGAAACCGCGCCGCTGCAGCTGGATTATGTCGCCCACTTTCAGCTTACCCAACTCTGGCTCGCCCAGCATTGGTATCTCCCACTGGAAATAAGTTATGTTTTATACCACACGAGATGACGCCCTCAACTCGGTTGCACTTAAAATTCGTTTGTCGCACGGAAATGTCCATTTCGTTCGGGGTAAAAATTATTGGACCTCAATGTATACCAAATTCTGGTCAGTAAATTACACGTCAGATGACCATGGGAAAGCCCATGAATTACTTTTTCAAAATGTACATATAATGCGAGGTTTTCTGTTGTGCACCAAAATTTTCGTCGTTGAAGTTCTAACACCACGTAAGTCAAAAGTAACAACTTTCCAAGAGAGTGAAACAATTGATTGAATTTTGTATAGATCATCATACTAAGAGATTTTTACAATTTAAGAATTGTACAAGTTTTTGTTAGGTGACTCTTGTTCCTGATTAATGGAAACGATGCGTTTTCAGATTTTCTATAAAACGGCATTTAAATAACGAAATAGGCAAAAAGTGACTTACGTGGTGTTAGAACTTTAACGACGATTTGCAAGCGAATACTTACTCTTGTTTTGTGACCGATGTACTTTTTGAAATCTTCGTCCTTTCCCAGCAGCGCCTTAGAAATAATGTGGTCGAAGTACACGCAGTAGGTCTCAACCATCGGCGACTGTGCGGTGTCGGCCAGCCACGTCAGTTTTAACGTCTTCTTGTAGTCCTTATTGTCGAGGTTTGGTGTACCATCGATACTCGTGACTGTGCCGTCCTTGTCTCTGAAAACAATACATATTTATTAGGACAGTTGTTGATTACTATAATAACTGCCACACCGGTTTAGATGGCGGTGGCCGGTTTCATTGAAACTGGGCCTGTTACGCAGGAGTAATTTTTTTAGCAGACCCTCAACAGACAGAGAGCACTCTCTCTTCCTTTCCTCTCATAACCCAGTCGGACGGATGACCGATACGACTGGCGTGAGATCAGTCGCAGGACCGACTTTTTACATGCTCATTCGACGCATGGATCATCTTACTTGTGAGACAACCAGGTGATCAGCCTGCATTGTCCTAACCAAACTTGGAAATAACATGTTTCCAACGCGAGAATCGAACCCACGGCCCCCGAGGCAAGAGCAGAGCTATGTACCACTAGACCACGCATTCACTTTGTATGATATTCGATGATTTTAAATTTGTGTACAAAAAAAACTTACCTGTGTATCTTGTCAATCATTATATTTCCATAGTTAATGAAGGTGGCATTCTCTCCTTCCTTCAGAGTTTTCGCGTCAACTTGGTCAATAAGCAGTCTCTTGGACACCCAAACAGTCTTTGTTCCGACGTCAGAGTTCTTGGGATGTAGGGCAACAGACAACTTGCTGTCTCCCGCCACACCCTTCAAATTGACTGGCACCGGTTTCAGTTCAAGAGCTGTGTAGCGTGGAGCTACTGGATCTATGACCTATAAAAGTTAGTTATTAAAGACTTTAGAGCCCGTAATTATAGTCAGCGCTTAATGCTAAGAGCATGATCAAAAAATTTTGAGATGTTTTCATTCATAAGTGTCTCTATATGAATGACTAGCGACCCGCCCCGGCTTCGCACGGGTGGACATATATGCACCCCCCTCCCCTGCGGTTTCGCCGTGCGACACACATCGGCCGGCGGCCATCATTTATTTTAATACCAATTACAATTTTAAATTTGTAAAATTGATTTAGAATGGACGGTCCGATTGGAATAAAAAGTATTTTATAGCTATTGAAACAATCTAGCTCAATAAATAGTTCATTTGGATAAGGATGAGTATTTGACGATAATATGATCAATAAACGAAGGCTAATAATTTTAATTACTTTTATTCTATGAAAAAGTTGTGATAATGGCTAAAATATAAATGTTTTTTAAACTATCGCGAATACTTTTTTGTAGACATTATTGAGTTCTACAACTAACCATTTAGGCAGCGTTCGCGAGAATCGTTAACCTACGGCAGCTTTTTCCACGACATACTCCACAAGTTTCGCTACCACAAAAAATCCTATCTATTTTCCGGCATAAAATATAGCCTATACGGACTCGGAAGAATCCCTGTATGTAATGGTAAAAGAAATTTTGAAATAGGTCTGTCTAGTAGTTTTTTAAACCTATTCAATACAAAAATAACTTTATAATATTAGTATAGAAAACAACCTCTCAACATTTTCGATTATGCATCTCAACATTTTTGATTATATTATATTATCGATATTAATATTTAAATATTAAGCACTGACTTTAAATCTGGCCATAAAAACAGCATGTTACAATAATTTATTATTTAACAATGTTAATGTTGTTATTTGAAATGTAGCATTTTCTATGCCGCCGACCGCCAGGTGTTCCTTTTCTTGGCACCGTACACGCTGTGCGCACCTTTACTGCACCCAGCCTATTGCAAAAACTTACCTTTTTATTGATAGCCCAAATTTTGTCCCACTCCATAAAGACGACGGAGCGACTGGAGCCCTGGGCCTGGATAAACTGACGTAGCCCCTCCACCGTCATACCGCGTCGCAGCACACCTCGAACAGTTGGCATACGTGGGTCATCCCTATACACAAAATATTGGGTCACTAAAAATTGGTTTTAAAAAGTTATGCTTTTTAAAACCAATTTTTAGTGACCCAAAAAAATCAAAAAGCCAAACAAACGTAGCAGTAGTTTTGAAATGTGCTTTTTCAAAAATTTTTCTTCACTAACAAATTATACAAGGTGTAAAAAAATCCGGCCAAGTGCGAGTTGGACGCGCGCTTCGTGCTGGTTTCTTACCGTATTAGAGCAAAAATAGGTAAAAATTGTGTTTTTTTTTTTGAGAAATTATAACTAGGTAAGAAATATGTAGCTTAATATTTTAGATGTATAAATAGATCAATATACGAAATAGAAAAATTTAAAGGCAAATTAGACCTAAACTTACCATCCATCTACATGACCCTGTTCAACAAACCAAGTTAATTTTCTCTTAGAGAGCACTGTGTTGGTCATACTTAATCTGAAAAATAAAGAAAATCCAAATAAATTTAATTGGTATATACTTTATTTTTCTGCTTTGCAACTTGCAATGTATTTAATAGCATTATGTCTGGTTTACACGTATTATGTTGATTTGTAGTTAACTAAATTTTAACTTAACTTTAAGTTATTAAAGGCATGTTAACACAAAATTTAGTAGCAAGTGGCAAGTTAAGTCTAACTACTTATCAACTTAATATGTGTAAACAAGACAGAAGAAAAGTATAGCTTCATTATAGTATTCATTAAGTAGCTCTTACCCGTGACTACGTCCGCGTGAAACTTACCGGCCGGTACTTTCCGAGATTAGAGCGTTCAAACAAAAAAGATATATCAATTCTCTTAGCCCTTGTGTAAATTGTGTAACCTTTATTACCTGCTGTATTCCCAAATATAGGGCTTCCTGAGGCCAAGGGCATCAATAAACCAGTAGAACTGTGGATCCCTGTCGTGGTATTCCATGGTACGCAAAGTATGGGTGACGCCCTCTATAGCATCCACTATCGGACAAGCAAAATCGTAAGTTGGATACACCCTGTAAAAATTTAAAGACAAAAAAATCTTGCTTAATATGAACATTATATAGTTGAGCAATTATTTTTCATAGTCTGTCAATCTTTTCTAACATCAGACAGGTCCCTGTCTAAACTAAACTGATACAAAGCTAGAACTACTTTTTATTTTAAATTTTTATTTAGCTTAAAATTAAACAAAAAAGTAGTTCTAGCTTTGTAACAACTTTTAGATTTATTGCAATTATGCAGTATTCAAGAAGGCATATTACATGACAGAATATTATAACTTTATTAAATGAAATCTTACTTGTATTGAGTTCCAGTGCGTGGGTGAACTTCTGGCTTACAACGGTAAATAGTTGGATCCCTCAGACAACCGTTGGTAGATTGCATATCAATCTTGGCTCTTACACAGTTTTGGATGCCAATGTCACTGCCTTTCTTCATTTCTTCCCACAGTTTTAAGTTCTTCTCAACCGCTATAAAGTGACAGTGTAAATGTTATATTCATTTAAAAGATAAAAATTATAGAAATTACATCTTCTGGTGTACAAATTGGATGTAACATTTTTATGTTAATTTGTACACCAGAAGATGTAATTTCTAGAATTTTTATCTTATAAAATAATATTAAATTTTCCATTTTGAAAATTAATATTAACTTGAAAACCTTACAATTATTCCTGTTTTTGCTCTCGGTTTTTTGTTCTCTTTCAGACTTCATCTGCTCTGCTGGAGTGTCATCCACAAATGCTTTTCCTTCTTTTATTAGTTTCTCACAATATTGCAACATTAGGTCAAAATATTGTGATGTATGAGTAAACATGTCAGGTTTGATCTCCAACATTTCAACATCTTCCAAGATCACCTACAAATAATATATAAAATTAAATGTTAATTCAACTTCTAATCATACCAAACTTATTTTTTATTACTAAAAAATGTTTACCTTTTCAAACTCAGCATTCTCCTTGGCTGGGTTGGTATCATCAAATCTCATAATCAACTTGCCTTGAAATGCTTGTTGATAGTATTGGTTGAGAAGAGCTGCCTTTGCATGACCAATATGTAGATAACTGAAAAAGAGATTGATGTTTATTTAACAGAATATTTCCAAATGTAATATGTACATTTTATACTATAGATTTCCACAAAGCAATACAGTAATTCCTTGTTTTAAGTGAAGGATGTATTCCAAAGTCGCATTAAACAAAATTCGCATATAACAGGGTATACAAAAGTATACATTTATTACACGGCAAATGTATTCACACCACTTTTATGACATATTTAACACAGAGTAAACTATTACAAAGTATTCAACATTTTATTGAGAACTTTCATTTTAATATTTTGCTTCCTTATTAGTTGTCAAAGAGGCGATCATATATGTAATTGCATAAAGGGGGTTTTTTTTTTTTTAAACGCAAATTCCAAAAATTAGCGCAATTTTTGGAATTTGCGTTATTGCAAAATCGCGTAAAGTAGGGTCAATTAAGCAGGGTATGACTGTACCTGATTTCTATCAACTATGTAAAACAAAAATAATATATAATATAATAAGCATATAATACCTTTATTTCTCAATATATCAAATACTAACATATCTATGAGGCATTCCCATTAAGTAAGCATTACTTGTGTTAGGGATAAAAATAAATAATAATACAAAGTATTAAATAAGTATTTAAAAAATTTAATTAATTCCAAGTCAAAAAAATAACAAAACATACCCTGATGCCTCTGGAGGGAACCGGACAACCACTTTTCCCATTTCAGCGTGCGGAAGGTCAACAAACTTTCCTTCTTGTTGACGACCAGCTGGCTCTTTAGTTGCTACAGGGGACCTTCTGAAATTTTGAAAACATACCTTGTCTTAGTTGTCATTCATACATTAATGTATGTACCATGAAGAAAATTGATTGAGGGCCAGTTGGCAGACCTATAAAGGGTTTGACGTAGCCAGAACAAATGTCTGTCACTAACTTTGGTCCACACTCTGACTATCAATCAACTTCCTTGATTCAGATCCATAATAACAACTGACCGTGAGGAAGCCTTAGCCAGAGTTTCCATGACATCACTAGGGATTTCTTTTAGAGCTTTAGCAACAGAATCTTGAGCTTGAATCAACTTCATCCATCTCTGCACATTGTTTAGAGAATTTGATTTCAATACTTCCTTGATTTTATTAGAAACTGAAATAAATGATATAAAAAAATATATTTTTTGTTTTTACTTCATCATTACCTAACAAATATTTTACACTATATTTGATAGCTGTTGCATCAGAGAGATCTATTCAGATATTATGAAATTCAGTCATCCCATCAGATGTTGACAATTTAAGGTATATCTCAAAAGAAACTACTCAACTTCTATATATTGCTACTCACCAAACAATATACTAAAAACTGCTAGGTCAGAGACTGATAAATTTTCTCCCACCAAAAATGTGAGTGGGCCCAATATCTTATCTAGATATTCTAAAGATTTAGGAATTTCCTCTTCTAATATAAGGCTAAACGATAGCCAATGGTTCATGGTAACTCTCTCCAGCGGGCTCGCCGGTTTATTAAATGCATTCTCCAGAATTCTAATCAAGTCGTTGCTAGTGCCATATGGCACATTTTTTGATGAATTAGGCAGCTTTACTGATGAATCACTATCCCATTTTATTTCCAAGCCCTTAGCGGCAGCCCTATACAACTCTGCAGCAAGCAGACCACCTGAAATTTAAGACAAAATGCTATTTTAAGCGGCCAAAGTAACAGGTTACATTGTGATGTACATTTCATTAATAATTGCAAGTTACCTAAGGGCGGGTTTGACTTGGAACAAGTTATTTTCATTGTTCTTAATTCCTACGTTTTCGTGTAAATATTAAATTTATTTTAATAATTGATTTCCCATTCAATTATTGTTAAATATTTTTAGAATTTCTCTCCTCCAGAAATTACACGATGGAGAATTATGTCACAATGATATTGACACTGACAGATGACAGCTGTAACTTGTCTATGATTATGGGGTTGCTATTTTACAAAAACACCTATATTATCGATCGATATTCCGGACCGTCCGATCCGTATTATGGATTATCAAATATTTCTTTGTATTGAGCGATGTAACGCAGGAAAAAAAAGTTATTTTTCTTCTACATCCAAAATAAATTGACTTTTTGAGCTGTGTTTTGAAATTATTTTGAAAACATTATTTCTCACTCTCTACAAATTAGTTGTTTTTTAATAATAAATTCACCAAGTTTATGTTAAAAATGAAGCGTCAAAATGTTCGTACTTTGTCTCTAGTTGTTTGTACTTTTACTTATTTGTTGGTGGGTGCTGCAGTTTTTGATGCCCTTGAATCTGATACAGAGAGCAAGAGATGGGAAGTCTTATCAGGTAGTAAACATGATTGTTTTACCACTTAGGATCACAAGTTCACAGCTTCATATATAAAGAGTAGTAATAAAAAAATACACCTTAATTCTACATAAATTTGTTGCTTAGAAAAGAGTAACATGCCGACTACCACATACATATTAGATATTCCGTTCAGACCCGCAGCGGAAGGACGTAAGACTTTCTTTTGCTGCGGGTCTGAAATCCAAAGACAGTTTGAGCATGTTTCTCGGGCTTACTTAGATCAGATCAAAGGGGATCCCAACTTTCGAAGGTTACCAAGATGATAAAAATATGTGGTGATCTGTGTTGTCTATTAAAAATTCCTTAGACTTATACTTTAAGCATACTTTCTGGACGAGACAATTATCTAAAATAAAACAATTAAAAGATTGTGAGGTATGATATTTTCAGATTGTTTTATTTTACATAATTAACATTGTCATTGTTGTTCTTACAAAGGTCTTTTTAAAATATTTTGTGTAATTATTTATTTTATATTATCATTTAAAATAAATGTTTATTTTTTTATTATTCTTAATTACAGATTATTGCCATGTTTTTGTTGATTAATTTTATTCCTGAATCCTGATTTTTTTTTGAAACTGTAAGTATGTGCATTTTCAAATATTTTTTCTAACTTTTTGTAACAAGTTAACATTTTAAGGTTTATTAGACAACCTCAGTAGTGCAGGTTGCAGGTTGCGAATCCCACCAAAGGAACCAAAATGTTTTCAAAGTTCTTAGGTCTTGGATGTGTATTAAATATGTGTATAGTATAAAAGTATGAAATATATTTCTGTTGTCTGATACCTGTAACACAAGTCCCTTGGGTACTTATCATGGAGCCAGTCTGACATGGTGTAAAGTGTCCATAGATATTATTATTATTAAATCTATTGTTCTGTTGACAAACCTTTTTTCCCAAAAACAGCAATTACTATAAATAAGAACATGACATCTATTATGACTTGTTAACTACTTTTTATATTTACAGAATTAAAGAACGGTTTGGTCCGTAAATACAATATTTCAGCTGAGGATTATCTCATGATAGAGGTTGTGATAATAGAGAATAAGCCCCATAAAGCTGGACCACAATGGAAATTTGCTGGAGCTTTCTATTTTGCTACTGTGGTTCTGGCAATGATTGGGTACGGACATTCCACTCCTGTTACTGTCGGCGGAAAAGCTTTTTGCATGGCCTATGCAATGGTAAATTTTTGATTTTATTTAAGTAACATCCTAAAATGTTTTTCAATAATAGGTAAGTTGCCTAGGTCAAAGAGTGTGTGTCATTTAGTATATAGCATTTTGGGAAGGTTGTATACAAATTTTTGAAATGCCATATTGGAGTCATTCTACCACCAATGTTGTTTAATTATCAATTAGATAAAATATAAAACTAGCCTTTTCTAGGATAAAAAATGTATGTACACCAAATTTATTATGTAATATAAATTTATATACAAGAGAACAATTTTGTTGTAGATTATGAAGGTTGTGTAAGTTTTGTATAATATTTTAGGTGGGCATTCCACTGGGCTTGGTTATGTTTCAAAGTATTGGTGAGCGTTTAAATAAGTTTGCATCAGTTGTGATCAGAAGAGCTAAATGTTACTTGAGATGTGAAACCACTGAGGCAACAGAAATGAATCTTATGTTTGCTACAGGAATGCTCTCTTCCATCATTATAACTACAGGTGAGAAGCACTAAGATCTGTAAAGTTATTACACCCATAGACTAAAGGTTCACTTGGTGTTTTGATATATAAATAATTAACATTTCAGGTGCAGCGGTGTTTTCCAGGTATGAAGGATGGAGCTATTTTGACAGTTTTTACTACTGTTTCGTGACATTAACAACCATAGGATTTGGAGATTATGTAGCTTTGCAGGTATGCTCTATCACTACTAGTATGTATACTTTTAAAATGTTTAAAGTAACTAGAGAGTTTTTCAGGCTTACTAAAAACTACTAGCTCATTCAGTAGAAACTTACGGTACTATTTTATTATAACAAATTTTATGTTATCACAAAGTATATGCTTATTAAGAAAATTCTTAATAAACATATACTTTGTGATAAGCCCTTTCATACATTATTAACTGTCTATAATAAATAAGAACGGTTGAATTGAGAAACCTCCTCCTTTTTTAGAAGTCGGTTAAATATTACTCCATAACATATTAATATTGTGTTTCATGTTTTTAGAACGACCAAGCCCTAACCAGTAAGCCTGGGTATGTGGCCCTGAGTTTGGTATTCATTCTGTTTGGCCTGGCTGTTGTGGCTGCGAGCATTAACTTGTTGGTTCTAAGGTTTATGACTATGTAAGTATGAGTACTAGTGACACACATGCAATCGGGGAAGCTAAAATAGATCCAGATTGCGGATCTACGTAAATTGGTTGCGGTATGTCGAACCCAGCCGACAGATCGCAACTTACGTGTAATTGACATATTTCGAAAGAATGACGTAGGTCCCGGGTCTGTCAACTGGCTCTCTTTCAATTTTCTCCATGGTACATAAAACAAAGTGATAATTCAAATTTTGGCAACTTAAAAACTCTTTAGCTAAAGAGTGTAGCTACCCCTAAAAACTAAAACCTCTATTACTTAAAATATTTTGTGTTTCTCATGGAGTTTAACTTATCATATTATCTATCTTATTAGATTCTAACTATACTAATAGACTAGCAAATTACCTAGACGGGTTACCTGGTGGAAAGCAACTGTCGTTGTCCATGGACACTCGTGACATCCGAAGAGTCGCAAGTGCGTTGCCGGCCCTTATGAGGGAATGAACGAAACACAGCCCAACGACGTTTCACCCCAGTTTTCTGTGAGGCTGTGGTATCACTCCGGTCGAGCCGGCCCATTCGTGCCGAAGCATGGCCCTCCCACGGCAAACAGCTCACAAATATTTTGTAGATAGAGGTCATTGTCAAGCAGCAATGTAAAAATAGATGTTAAAACTGAATATTTCTATTTTAGGCAAGCAGAAGAAAATGCCCGTGAGGAGGATAAAGATAGTTCTGGAACCATATTGCCGCTTGATGGACATGTTATCACAACCCGACGTCGCTCGCACGAAGACCAGGCTTCGGTGGGTTATTTTAATCAACTAGTCTTTCTAAAAATAACAAAATCCTCACTATGCAAAGTTTTACCTGTGCATGAATCTTTCAGGTCTTTGTGACAACAAGTTTGTTTTACATACTTATGTAAAAGTGTGCCCATCTGTAATAGGAATAAACATAACACATATTCTAATAATAGAAAGTTTTTATTACTAGAATATGTGCATTTTTTTGCAAAAGAAATCATTTTCCGCACGTCAAATTTTTTTTTACAAAAATTTGTAACACAATGTCACAATGCTAGTCACCTTACTCCGAAACTGGTTTATCGATTTTTACCAAAATTTAAATGCAATATGCACAGTATGTCTGAGGATCGGCTACTACTTTTTACACCCGGTAAGCCTCAGGGGCAGTTAAAAGAAGATAATTTATCCCTTACTAAGCAACACATTATCACTTAGGGCCTATTGTTGCCTGGGAAAAATATATATGGCGAAACAACGTTACTGGATCAGCTAGTATAATATAAATTTTTTTGGGTGCAGGTATGTTCATGCAACTGTCTCGGCAACAAGCAGAGCGAGAGCGGCGCGCTGCTGCCCTCTATGACGCTGCGGTACTGCAACTCCTACGATCCGGAGCTGGTCGAACGCGCTTCTATTTAATCTAGAACTTTCTACGCGTTTCTTTATTCTACTAAGAGGTCTTTTACACATTAATCCTTATTGTCACGTACTAGGATCTCTTCAACATGACGTCTTTTTAGTAAGACAAGTATTGTAGATTTGGTAGTAATATGTGGATGACCTCTTTCATAGATAGTAATAGTTTTAAGTATTTTTATGGATAAGCGAACAGGAAATAAGCATAAACCTCAATGTTTAACCAACTACATAAGCTCTGCAATCTACATGTTTGCGGATATTACTAGATTTGTGATCAATACACATGTTCTAATGTGTGTTGTAGTTAAAAATTTTGTGTATATTCGGAGAATGATTCTAATACTTTAAACGAATGATGATTTATAATCTATCATATATTTACACAATACATGACATAATATTTTTCATGATATAATAATTGATGAAATTTTAAAGTATTGCCAGACTAATTCAGGTTTTCAGAATATGAAAAACTGCACACTCAATAATAATAATTATACTAATGTCTTCCTTTGTTTCTCCTCCCGAAGTTGTGTCAACTTATATTATAATCTTATCTTAGCATTCAAAATTAATGTTAAGTATCTTTTTACGAACCTGTGATATCTTATTTGGATCTTAAATCGTAATTTAAAATAAGTTAATTTGTGCCAAAGTTACATGTAAGTGCCAAAAACCGATTAGTAAATTAAACCTGTTTCTTTGTTTTTCCATCCTGTTTTTATTTATTAAACATCTAAACCACTGAATTTTTATTTAACTAGGAAATAAATTACGATTAAAACCAGTTTTACATTTAGTATTCAAGTAATTCTAATGCATTGATTTCACATACAAATCAAAGTTCAAGGTTTTGTTTTTAGTCGCGACAAGGTTTTACCCTAAAGAAAGAAATGTATGATGTTAATTTTTTTGCTTTGAGAACTGACGATAGAGATTATTCATCATCATCATCATAAAAATATGGCGAAATGAACTGAATGCCTACAAGCCAGGGCTGATCTTCGATGGCGTTGTCAGATGGAAAACCTTGGGATAGGCTTTTGCCCAGCAGTGGGATCGTATAGGCTCCTAAAATATAACAATGAGCAAGGAGATTACCTGATTATGACCTTCTAATATTATGGTTACAGACAGACATACCTACTAAAGCGTGAGCCGCTGAATCGTCTTGTCTTTCCCATTAGCGTCTTATCTCATGGCAATGAACTTCAACTAATTAAAATGTCTTTAACATGATGTGTGAGTATGCACTCTTAACATAAACATTATTATTAGATAATTAGATGGAACTGCTAACCTATATAAGGGGCTCAACTGAGACGAACAGCTCAGTGAAAATGTCCCTAAAACACTCTTTATATTATACTTTAGTTGTTTTAGTAATTGTGAGTTCGTCAGCGGCGTTGTTTCTTCCATCTGATGTTGCGATCGGTGTAAGGAAAGCCTCAAGATGTAAGTAGGCAGAATTTTAAAGTATTGTCCCCTTGTTATGTAGTGACTATGAAGTGGACTAAAAAAAAGGGAAATTACATCTACAGAGCTAGGACGGTGAAAAATCCTTTTTTTATCGTCCTCGCCTCAAAGGGATTATTAAAGCTCATTAATATCGCATAAGTTATTGCGATGCGGCCAGATTCCTTGCACGCAGCAGCGTTTTTATCGTCCGATGTTGGTTGTCGTCCGACCAGTGAGTAGTATTCAAATCACAGACGTGGAATGGAAATTGTTGATTTGTAAATCCGTCGTCTGATCCACGTTTCTTCCAGGGAATTTACCGTGGCTCGGTATAGGAGTTTGGTGCAACGGCTGCCCCCCGAGAGGCTGTGAGGACGACGAAGCTATTATACACGGATATTGCTGCGGATGTGCTTATAATTCAGGTAAATTGTATTCTTAATCTATTACAGTGCCAGCTAACAGTACAGAATTATCGGGGAATCTTTGCTCGCGTTAGATGAGAGTTTGACGGCCGAGAGCTCTTGAGCGATAATCTCGTGGCGAGACGAGGCGAGTACACTCTCGCACTCGCACACGAGTGTACACCCGTTATTATATTTATAGCAGTGGCTAGTTGCATATCAATTGGCTTATTTACACATTTAGGTACGGTTGCCAAAACTTCAGTAAAACAATATTTAAAAAATATATATTTTATGTAGTGTAACAAACGTAAGCATGTAAGGGTCTGTATAGTCAGTTTCTTATATCACTGTGAAAATAGCAGCGCTGAAGGCATAAAATATTTTTTGTGTTTTGTATGACAAACTTGTCATATGCCAATAGTCTATACAAATTTAAAAAAATGTGTACGCCTACAGCGCTGTTACTTTTACAGTGATTTTTCATGTGTATTCTGTGATAAATGGCATATGTGAATTGTTAACCCTTAAGTATTGGGACTTACTTTTATTACACCCTGTATACATTCAGAAATTTCGTAGCAGTAGATAACCCCAAACAACTGCTCAGTGATAAGAAAGCTTTTGTAAATAAACCTATTTCGAATAAGGACAAGCGTTAAATTAGAATGAATGTATGATGAGGGGAAATTGAAAAAGAGCCAGTTGACGGACCAACGTCATTTGACTAGTGGCATCTGGAATATTTCAATTCCATGTAAGTTGTGATCTGTTGGATGAGTTTGACATAACGCGACCAAATTACTTAGATCTACAATCTGCATCTGTTTTAACTTCTCTGATTGTACACATTATCCATGATGACACATTTAACAGTTTTAAAGTTCAGCTTCAGCTCAGAGCCAACAAATGCGTAAAGGATATTAAGTGTGAGAAAGAGACAATTATTATCATTAAGTTCAAGCTTCAGTTAGAAAAATACGTAATATTTTATTTGTTTTCAGATAACCTCCCAGTTCTATGTCCTGAATTTCTTCAATGTCCTCTTAACTTACATGGTCTGTGCCACGACTATGAGTACATGATGAGATGTTGTTGCTGATGATTTAATTAAAATCAAATATGCTACAATAAGGCTCATTGAAATCTTCAACTGGTTTCTTTTCATATTTTCAACCTCAACGGTAGTAACAATTTGCTCGTTGATAAGATTAAAAATAAAACACCTTTCTATAGCATACTGTTTTAATTTCTAAGAAACCCTTAATACAGAATTACAGTGGGTTAGCGGTAAGTAAACTGAACATTTCACATAATAACAAGTACAAAAATAATGATACTCGAGGAGTTAATTACGATCAAATTAATAAAATGAGTCCAATATTTTAAATAACAATCTCATTATAAACATTACTGGGAAAATTAAGTCCATATAATTTATATTTGTACAGGGACTGATATTTAAAACATTGTACTATATAAATTTCACTATCACATTATTGCAGTAATTTGATAATGTCTTTTAATTAATACTATGTTCCCACTTGAGTTTATCCGATGGCTACGTACGTTTACGATACATAATATTATTATCTATGCTAAGGCCAATTTGCTTTAGGAACAATTTTGTGTTAAAGGGTACTCGCAACAAGCTTTGACACAAAACCATAGTAAAGCACAACCTCAGTATGCATCACTATAAATAAATATTCTATATGGAATAACACCCAGTGCTTAGTACCTCAGTGAAAAAAATTTAAATTAAAGAAGCATGTGTCTACACTCCATAATGGACAACTTTGATAAAATCTTACTTCAGAAGTAACAAGGATTCACAATTATTAAGGCTGTGCGGAGTTTATGGGTGGAGTTTTGACTCTCTCTATAAATCATTGCCTTAGTTTGGAATACAGCACGAAATTAACCTACAATAATCATTATATATAAACATGTATAAACATACATCCATACATCTCACCTTTTTTCGTTTAACTAATAACATATGGACGATAGCAACTTAAAAATGTTAGCTTAAGATGAAGAGTGTCTAGCACTCTGCTTATTTATAAAATTTATTTAAAAAAAGATGTGAACAATTTTTGTGGAAATTGCATTTAAACTGTTTGATGGTAGCAGTCTGTCGAGTGACCACTTCAGTTCCTTCGTCTTACCGACAACCTGAAAGGAAATTATGCCAAATGAAACCAAGACCGTCCAAATAAATCAAGTAAAACAATTATATAAATATAACGCTGGGTAAACGTCACACAATATTGCAAGGCTGAAATAGCACTTGTCATATTATGAAAAATTTGCATGTCTGAATAAAAAAAAATTTGAAAAACACAATTTTATGCAAAATCAGAATTAAATGTCAAACAAACAGCTGATATAACAAGAGTGTTTTACATGTTATCTTACCATGAGCAGCTGTGTTCAGCAGCAGGAGGACTTGCCGGTGTCGATGGGGCGGCCCTGGTCGATCTTCACAGCGGCGCCCTGTGGTGCGGCGCCGGCGGACGGTGGCCCAACACGCGTTTTAATCTCTGCCGCCATTGTCATGAAGGCTTGCTCTACATTCGTTGAGTTTTTCGCAGACGTCTCCAAGAATGGTATACCCAGTTGTTCCGCATATTGCTAGAAATTCATACATTCTCTTGAATGACAGTAAAATTTCAAGTCATATTTTGTTAATAATGGTATGAGTCAGTAAATGAGAATGTTTTAAAACATTATTTGTTTAAATAGCAATTATAATCATACTCTTAAGAGTACATTATTATTTAAAGCTGACTTCAAACAATGCAAGTACGACAAGGTCACTTCCTGAGTAGTTAATACATAAAAACTTGAACATTTAATACCAATCAATAGAATCATTTGTGAGTAAATATATATTGTATGTTAAGAAAATTAGTAAATACTATTGCATGAAATTCAAACCAGTAACTTAAAGAGGAAAAACCATAAGCCTTCTCTTCTGTTCTGATATTATAAAATGCAAGAAAATAAATGTGTTTATTTTAATCGTGTATACATCAAATGCATATTACAAATGGGGGAGTATGTACTCTTTTTATAAAAAATATTTGAAAATATAGTTTTTAGATTATTTATACTCCTATCTGTACTTAGAACATTAAAACTCCTCAAACACAAGTATTGTTTAACACCAGTTTTGAAATATATAAAAAGTCAGTGACTATAAAGCCTTGTGGCCTATGGCTTACCTTTGCAGTAGTGTAATCAACAACTTTTTTTGTAGTTAAATCACACTTATTTCCGACAAGTAGCTTGTTCACATTGTCACATGCATAACGATCAATTTCTTCCAGCCACTGCTTAACATTGCTAAATGAATCCTGAAAGATGTAATGCCTGATATTAATATTTGAATACAAGGCAAGACATGGAGATATATTTGTGTAAGACACACAAATGGATATGGAGCATTACAACAGTAGCCATTGTAAGCTTTTAACATAATAATGTGCAAAATGTAACAAGATATAAAGATTTATAACATTCAGATTTTAGTCAAAGTTATGATTTTAATTGCAAGTTGATTATTGAGGTGTATTGTTGATTACTTTTCATAATAATTTCAAATTTATATAATAAGTATAAAAATAATTTACCTGGTCTGTACAATCATACACAATAATGATTCCATGGGCACCTCTGTAGTATGAAGAGGTGATTGTTCTAAACCTCTCCTGCCCTGCTGTGTCCCAAATTTGTAACTTTATTGTCTTCCCATCTAACTCTAAAGTCCTTATTTTGAAGTCAACACCAATAGTGCTGATGTAGCTCTCTGTGTAGGTATCATCCGCGAATCTGAGCAGGAGACATGACTTTCCCACACCGGAGTCTCCAATCAGCAGTAGTTTGAACAAATAGTCGCTGGAAACGTTTATGTTATACTTAATGCGTATTCGGCTTTGATACGTCATGCAGAATCACAATCATGATAAACATTCATAAAGAGCATGAGCTTTAAAGGAGGCGTATCTTTGTTTGTTACAACAAAGAAGGTCATGTTATATAGAACTGTTTGACAATTATTATATCCTTCAACGATATGGATAAAAATCGAAGCGGAGTTTAATTCAGACAGACATTCCAATATGATTTTACAATTACGTATGACACTGCTCTCGTAGGTACTCTTCTATGTTAAAATATGAGTCACCAGTATATAAATTGTTATTTTAGATGGAGTGTTTTGCTTTATCCCAGTGGTTGCAAGGCATTATTACTATTTGTATTACGATCATAATCCTTCTACTGCAATTCAATAAAAAATTTAGCAAACGTTTCACACACAGAAGACAAAAGTAATACTTACTATTCTGGATTCATTTTATACTATAAACGATTTTGAGATGTAATGGTGACAAAAGATTGTACAATCCGAAACTTGTTAACTTCTTTGTTTTAAGTATAGTTCAGTGTAAAATATAAAATCCTAGTTTTATACGTAGAACAATGGCCGCCAACACCGAAACACCCACACTGACGTAAGTCAGAATTTCAGAAACTCATTTCATTTTCGCGACAGGAGTGCCACTTCACCACCTAGACGTCAACAGATTAAAAAGTGCTAACTTTAATAAATTTGTCTCTGATCTTATTACATTAAAAAAGAAATTAATTGTGCGTTGTTTTAGATATTTGATTAATTTTTTTTTAATGTTTTGTAGCGAACAGGTAGAAACTATAGCAGAAAATAATGTTTATAAAGTCAACCAAGAAGAAGAGAATATAATACTATGGTGGGCAACACTTAAATTTGCTGGTAGAATCAAACAAAGAATCAAAAATTTTGTAAATTAATTCTTAATCTGGGCAAAGATTATTTTGCTTACTTGTTTCCAACATACGTACAGCATTTTTAGGATTCCGTACCCAAAGGGTAAAAAGAGGATTACATATTACTAAGACTCGGATGTTTGTTTGTCTGTCCGTCTGTCAGTTTCCAGCTTAAATCTCAAGAACGGTTATAACTAGAGAGTAGAAACTAGGACAATAAAAAAACTATTTTACCGTCCTAGGTTAAATTCCATACTTCTAGGTCCTAGGCTAGAGAGCTGAACGTGGAGCTGAAATTTTTGCAGATTGTGTATTTCTGTCAACAAATACTAAAAACAAATTTCGCCGAGACACAGCAAGACATCCCGAGTGCGAGTATGTAATGGAGGCAGTACACTTCCGCCGAGAGCTCTCGGGCGGGAGTCTCGTGGCGAGCCTTTGCAAGCGGCTGACAGCCGAAACACATGCTCACGGCTGCATCACGCTCAGCGCTCGCCGCACGTATTGCACCCGTATTTATACGGATGAAATATAGTACGATGGCGAGCGCTGAGCGTGAAGCAGCCGTGTGCATGTGAAAAGGTACTGAGTCCTTACTCAAACTTAATAGGGTCTTAAAATCTAAAAATTCCTAAGGAATATTCTGACGTATATATAATATAATTCAGTCCATTTCAGTCACCATCTTGTTGTGTTGGAGACAGTTGTTACACAAACATCAAGTTATCCACGCGCCAAAATATCCCAATAGGTCTTTAGCTGTAGACCGTATTTTTTAATTTTTAAGTCGTTACGCTTTGAGTTTCATTAGTTAACATCATAATTTAATCAAAGATATATTTATAACTAGTTGGTGCCCGCAATTTCGTTGCGCAAAAATGTGTATATCACGCGGGAACCGTACTTTTTCCCGGGATAAAAAGTATCTTTTGTATTGCCCAGACCAGACTCATAGCTATAAAACAAAAAAATATTTATTTAAATCCGTCTAGTAGTTTCCGAGATAGGTTGTATCCCTTTGTAGTCTGTGTTCCCGAGATTAGCGCGTAAAAAGAGACAAACAGATAGACAACTTTTTTTTGTCCAACTTTTGTTAGCACCCCCACATTTATAATTATGTAAAAATATTAAATATACAGTTTACAGACACTCCAATTATACTGGTTTATTATATGTATAGAATCTATACATATAATAAATCAGTAAAATTGGGGTGTCTGTAATCTGTATCTTTAATTTTTTACATTTAACATCTATATCTAATATGGTATAAATGTTAGCATAATATATTTGATCGAAGATGTTAGCTATTACTTGCGTGCGATCAAACGAAATTGTACGAAAAGCATTTAAATCAAAATCCGTTCAGTAGTTTTGGCGTAATTAACTGACAAACTTTAACATTCGTTATAAATAGGAAAGTGTGTGTTCTTAATTTCATCTATACTAATTATATAAAACTGAAGAGTTTGTTTGAACGCGCTAATCTCAAGAACTACGCATCGGAATTGAAAAATTCGTTTTGTGTTTGCTAGTCCATTTGTCAAAGAAGGCTAAATGGTATATAAAAAATGTTGTAAAAACGGGATAATCTATAAAGTTTCACGCGGACGTAGTCATGTCAGTCAACAATTTCATGGTTTTTAGACCCTATCACAAGTTATTATTAGGCATTTCTGAGATATGTGAAAGTCTGTGACGTCAGAAAATTCGCAATTTTACGCCTAAAAATTTAATATTTCAACATGAATATTCCAAATTTGGGATTAGATTTCAAAATTCGAAATGTGATGTCACAAAACTCCCAGCTTTACGTGTAACGTACTTCTTAAATTGTCCCTAAAGGTTTTTTAATGATATTTAGGGTCAAGGGTCAAGCGAGCAGACGGGTACCTGATGGAAAGCAACTGACGTCGCCCATGGACACTTGTGACATCTGAAAAGTCGCAAGTGCGGTCTTTACGAGGGAATAGGGAAGTTGGGCTACTGGAACTCACTCACTTAACGAAACTCAGCATAACGATGATTCACGCCAGTTTTTTGTGAGGTTTTCCACAGGTGCAGTTGACCGGCGCCACAGTCAATCATAAGTACACAGATTTTATAATGCTATGTTAATGGGAATAAATAATAATAAAACACATATATTCAAATTACGTATTTTTAAACTTACTTTTAAAATACTAAATAAAAACTTTAGAGACATATATTCTGTATATTTTATACTAAAATAAAAGGGGTAACATCTAAAATTAGTAAACGTGAGAATTATAGCTATTATATAACAAAAACTTAAAGTATCATCTCTTGTAATATACAAAGTGGGATTTTCCATATGTACAAACTTCTGTCTTTGTAGCCCGCAATAATCTGAAACAAAAAAAAACCTTTTCAAGAAACACTTTTTTACTGTGGGCACTACGGAGTGCTTTCGCTATGTTATGGCAAATTAAAATGTTAAAAAAAATATCTTGTGATCACACATAACAAGCACCAGAATGCACCAATATTCTAGTAGTATACCAACGCTGGATTGGACTGGATATAGACTAATATAAGATACCTTGGTTCCGACTACGGCCAAGGACAGTAGCATAAGGCTCGGTCCTCGAAGCTGGGCACGCGGCTCGCTCTCGCCCTCGCGATATATGTAGACGCAGCCGTCGTAACACCCGGCGAAGACCAGCCCGCCCGTCGCGCGCAGACACACCGCGCCCTTACCGCCAGAGTGTGTGCCGGCGTGCGACCCGCTCTGATAATAAAAAAAAGAAAAAGTATAGGGCTGGGTCACCACTTACAAATTGTTTCTGATAGGCACTCCACAACTTTTTTGACAGATTCCCCATACAACATCTGTAAAAGTTAATGAGGAACAGTGAACTGATTTTAAAAATTCTTCTAATCTGATACAATATCTGTTTTTATAAAGGGGCCGTCCGTACTGCGAATTTTTTCTCACTAATTGCGTAATTCGTATTCGCACTGGCGAGGTTTAACTCACAAAAATTCGCAGCGCGGACAGTCCCTTTTAACATTATTGTAATTTTAGTAGTTGCGACTATTAAAAAAATATACTTAATTGAGTTGGGGTATATAGTGATAATTACGCTTTCAGTCCTGATACTCTTAGTAAACTGTTTATAGGGGACTCATACACACCTTTAAGTATTATTACTTAGTTTTGTTACATTCTGTAGAATTAGACCCGCAGGCGTAAGGGGTTTTAATAAGCCTACTTGATATATATATTAACTTATCTTTAAGATAGTGTTAACATTAAATTCATATCAAGAATGTGCAGCACTTAAGCCAAGGCAGCACTTAATCACTTAAATCAGTCTCTCACGCTTGTAGTTTATTACTACAGCCCTCAATGTGTTTTAAGTTCAAGCACAACTTACGGTGTAGTCAAAAACATGTATTTGATGACTACTTGTTCCGCAATAAACTTTGCCATCTTCATAAAGTAGAGAATAGACTGTCATTTTGGGCCCGACCAGAGTTCGCAGTAAAAGTCCAGTCTGAGCATCCTTTATTGTGACATTTTCCGATCTGGCAGCCACGAGCAAGACTTTGCGGGGACCTTCCTTCATAGCTTTCAGAGCCAAAATCGACTGGTCCGAAAACTTCACAGAACTCACCGGGATCAGCAAGTTGTTCTGAAATGTTTAATTTTTTTATTAACAGCAATTTTTTTTACTTCAATATCCACAAAAATAAGGATGTATATATATA
>JAOTAV010061275.1:0-14702 GCA_026546445.1 Cyclargus thomasi | reverse complement strand
GCTAAATTATAAAACTGTGGGCTATTAGCGCTGTCACTTGATTTATTTTTCAATAATAAATAAATAATTATTACTTGTTTACTTGTCAATTAAAATAATAAGTAATGATAATTTTTAACAAAAACGACACTTTCAAGTCATTGTTCGATTCAATCAAAAGTCGTAATAATTATTATGGACGTGCAGAGTGCCGAGTACGAGATTTTTTTTTGACATTCGATCTTGAATTTGTTTCGCGTTTACACAGGATTTTATATAAAAAAATCGCATTCGGCACTCAGATGTGCGTCGATCTTTATGTCTCGTTGCTCGTAACTTTCGTACGCCACGATTCGTAGCGCTGCCTCTACGCGGCGTAGCGTGAGCTACGCACGTGCTACGACGGTGCATTTCTTATTAAAAATATGCGTATATTATAAACATCGTAGACATAATAGTTTTAACGTAAACTATGTTAATAAATAGAAATTTATTTTTCCCTTTTATTTAGCTTTTTTATATTGGAGGGACCAAATCTGACACTAAACTTTGATTTTGATTTCACCACCCCTTTAATGCAGTACTAAGTGTGCGAGATTCCATGACATTTCATAAATCGAATACTAAAATTCACTTTGTCATCACGCTCGGCTCGCTCGGTCCATAGATATACCTTCACCATAGTTTGTCATATGACAGAGAAAGCGATACTCACTGTCCTTATCATCGCGTTTTCCCCAGCCGATGACGGTGCACAGTGTGCCGGGCTGCAGCGCGCGGCGCGCCGGCGGCAGACAGACCGGCGACAGCTGCTCGTGGTAGCGCACGCGCACCGCAAGCTGCAACAGTTTAAGCGCTATATTCACAATAAAAAAAAAAACAAAAACAATAAAACAATCTAAATGTCCAAAAAAAGAAAACCCGACTGCAAGAACGGTTGAAAGCCGTCCGTCAAGTTGCGTCCGTGGCCTAATGGGTAAGATCTTCTGTTCGCACTCGAGAGGGTGGAGGCTGAAACCCCGGTGGAAGCGTGTACCAATGAGCCATTTTCCGATCTCAAGTACATAATACGGATGCTCATTGCCGTGGGGTCAAGTCATGCTTTGGCACGAATAGGCCGGCTCGACCGGAGTGATACTACCTCACAGAAAACTCGCTCAACCGGAGATACCACGGTCTCACAGAAAACTGGCGTGAAATGGCGTTGTACTGTGTTTTGTTCAATGAGTGAGCTAACCGGTGACCCAACATCCATAATCCCCTATCCCTATTCCCATACTCTATTCCAAACAATTATATATACATATGTATATACATACATACTATACTCGACAAGTATAACCCTTGAAAAGTATAGCAAATTTTGAGTACGTATTTGAGGCAACCTTGAAAAATACATATTGCCTCAAATATATAATATATGGAATATTTTTTTTAAATGTAGGGTAGGCCCCGCTTTTCACGAGCCAGGTCTGCAATTCCGTATTGGGGTTTAATAGGAGATATACATGACAAGGTTTCAGCTTGCCTCGATACCTACTCAAAAATTGCTACCAGCTCTCGGCTTATGACTTATCACTAGGCTACTTGATGCATATTATGGCGTTAGATTGAAACACTAAAGTCAGATTATCGTTAGAGAGACAGTCGTGACAACCTACAGGTACTTGCAATAATTACAGACTATATAAACAATGCGACATACAAACAAACTTCACGACTACAATTAGAAGAAAGGAAGTTACGTACGCCTCAAACGGCAAACACAGCGTCGAGAATGTTGAACAACAGTTAACTACAGGTACAATTGTATCAACTCCACAGAGAAGTAATTATTGGAGACAATGAGGATAAACGAAACTTTTAAACCAAACAGGACTGTTTATTTATGTTTTAGAATTCTCATTTTACTATAATATAGGTAATTACTAATATGAACTACTTATATACTTACTTATAATGCAGTATGTCTAGACCATTCATATGAAAAGTCCCATTGTCAGAAAAATATTTTTTAACGTGAAATTCGACTCAGACTAGCGCAGAGTCGAAGAGTTGTATCGCGTCATATTATGTTTTTGACAAAAGCATATGAATTGTTTTTTGTTTTATAGTTTTGGTCGACGAATCAGAGGGTTGGGTCCGTATATATGTGTGTTAATGCTGATGTCAGAAGTCACGAAGATGTGTGCAAGTCAGATAGGCTTGTCTCCCGCTGACCTCCCCGTCTCTATTGACGTGCCATAATTAGTGCCACACTAGAGGCATAACACAGAGCATTTGACGTAGGCAGTAGGGTCAGGTCGTTTGGCACAGTCGGTAGGGTCAGCGCGTCTGGCAGAGTCGGTAGGAACAGGGGGGGTTAACCAAGAACGGAACATTTTCGCTTCTTTGTAGAATCGCCTTCCAAATATTATGTATTGAAATGACATAAGCGCTCGTTCTGCCTTATGTCGTTTCTATACATTTTGTTTGACGATTCTACAAAGAAGCGAAAATGTTCCGTTCTTGGTTAACCCCCCAGGGCGTCTGGCACAGTCGGTGGGATCACAGTGTTTACACGAACGCATCGTACCTGGAAGAGCGCGACGTCGTTGTCGTGCGCGACGCCAACGTTGTAGTAGGGATGCGGCACGACGCGACGCACCTTCACCTTCTGTCCGTAGTACGCGTGCGAGCGGCGTCGCGTGATACCCAGCTGTATCGTCCAACCGTTCACATCGGAGTGGCTGCGGAAAGGAATAATAACATAGTACATTTTAACAGTATCTAATGGTACATACTTGTCAGCACCACATGGGCCTCACGCGCCTCATTGCTTGATAGAATCTAAATGCGGCGCGTATGGTGCGGGTGAATGTGCGAGTTGTCACAAGATTGCATACAAGTTACGAACCACTCTATTATATTAATTATTACCTCACAATTTTGACTTCTAAAATCAGCCATTTTGACTTTTTATTATTTAATGTGTTAAGTGGTGTAATGTTTAGTAATAACCTAGTGTCACTTAAACTCCGTCAAGCCGTATGGGCTGCAGAGCGAGCCAAATAATTGTACATACATACAAACATACATACTCTCGAAAAATGTAACCTTCTGGCGCAGTAGGGTAAAATGCGGCGCGTACGGTGTTCACAAACATATTATGGTGATATGAAAGACGGTACGTTAGTGATCTTTCTGGGGTTGATATTTAGATCCAACCAGAAAACAGAATCATATTTAACTTCTAAGTTATTTTAGTACTTCTTTACGGCACTTTGTCGATATTTAGAAAAGGCAAAGGTGTTAAATATAATTTTTCCTCAGTCATAATCATTTTTGCAAATAATATACGCTTATTACATTGTTATTACAATAAATCTCGTAATTTTTTCAACACGTAAAACATCATCATAACAATTAATCAATATTAATAGATTTACACGCAAAAAGCTTAGTCTAGAATGTTCTAGGTACAAAGAAAAAAAAATATAACCTTGAAAGTATGAGAGATGAGTATAAGAAGTAATAGGGTTAGAACCCCAAGCTGTTTGAATTATTTGCTACAAATCTTCGGAATTGTTTTTGAGAGAAATAAATTACATCAGCTTCGGAACTCCGTACCTCATCAAATTTTTTCCTCGGTTACATAAGGGTTCTCTTTATCCAACATTTAAAACAGGAGGCGGTTATATGAATCTGTTTTAATATAGAACGATTATTTTACCATAAAAGTTATACACTTAATATATCTATATACATACAATAAATCATTTAAATATTTTTACAAAGTAATCAATATGGGGGTGCTAAGGAACAGTAATAGAACACATATCGAAAAAAAAAAGTTGTCTGTTTGTACGCGACAATCTCAGGAACTACTGGAAGGATTTGACTAAATCTTTTTTTCGATTAATAGCTATTTGTTCTGGGCAACGTATAGGATACTTTTATCCCGGGAAAATGTACGGTTTCCGCGTGATATACGAGCATCAACTAGTTAAAAATATTTTTGATATTATTTGAGATTGGAAATATTTTGGTAATGATAATACTTTTCAGTTAACTTATTTCGTCCTTTGTAATGGCACTTTTAGGTCCTGTTTCACCGCATACTGATAAAATTTCTGTTAGGCGATCCACAACTTTTTTGACAGATTCTTCATAAAATATCTGTTAAATAAAGTGGTATATAGACTATCTGTAATCGGTGAAACATTCCCTTAGTGTAAAAGACCTGGTTTTTGAAATTTTTTTTTGGTTTTTGGTTAAATGTATGGAGAGTAATATAAAGTAGCATTACTTTTGGTCTTGAAAAACTTTTTTAAGCGAGCGAGAGAAGCCGCGCGTAAAAATAGTTTTTAATATTAGTTTATCACGGGAACCGGACTTAATAGGTATTAAATAAAAAAGAATTTATTAGAATCCGTTCAGTATTTCCAGAGATTAGCGCGTACAAACAGACAACTTTTTTTGTCGATTTGTGTTCTATTACTGTTCCTCTACAGACACGCCAATTTTTTATTATTTATTATATGTATACGTTGTTTATTTTTTATTATATGTATACGTTGGCTCTAAGACCTGACATTAACCGTCCATTATACAATATCAGCCTCATAACCACCCCGGCATTAGATCACAATTCACATCATATTCAATAGACGCGTCTATTTCTATAGGTATTGTTGGGTAATATAGGGGCGAGCAGCTGGGGTATAATCAATAGACCGGCTATACCTTCCCAGATTTTAGGAATTTAAACTTGAGTTATCGTTTCGCTTAGCTCGCTTTGACCATAGACGAGCTAAAGTGTAAGAAGTGGCGACAGACGATCAGCCCTCCTAGACAAGTGGCAAGCGATT
This sequence comes from Cyclargus thomasi, assembly GCA_026546445.1. Classification (NCBI taxonomy): domain Eukaryota; kingdom Metazoa; phylum Arthropoda; class Insecta; order Lepidoptera; family Lycaenidae; genus Cyclargus; species Cyclargus thomasi. The sequence goes on along the minus strand of JAOTAV010061275.1, from coordinate 9,873 downwards.
AACGTTTGCGATAATCACTTCGCTTGTTTTGTATTGGATCGACATATTCGAACTCGATTAGATCACGTGACTTTTCATACAAAAACACGTCTATGTCAATCCCATAGAAAAACACGCCAAGCGATTATCGCAAACGATAATCGCTTGGCACACGGGGAGGCTGAAAAGCCGAAAAACAATTGCAAATGACAAATGCAATTCATTACGTAGATCTCTTTGCACAATATCAAGAAATCTAAATAATAGTTTTGATAAAAAGATTACTTTAAAATCAATTTGAAATAATTGTGAAATTACTAGTGTGAACCATTAGTAAATAATTGCAAGAAAAATAAAATGATTGCTCTTAGTAATATTCCTAATTCTGCTTTTTTGGAGAAGTTGGTGACGTCAAAATCAAATTTGTTGGACACTCAAAATCTTTGCTGCGATAGCTATTATTAACATAGCCACGAGGTAAGACTAATATGCGTTAGTCCTATGTCCAAGATATTTGTATCACTAGATCTATGTCCTGTTTTAAAGTATTTAAATTCTTAACATATACGACTAAACATTTCGACAGAGTTAATTCTTAAACCAAAAGTATAATTGTGACTTATAAAGTTATATACAGTAGCATCTTAAAAGTTTTTTCGACGACTTACTCCGTAATTTTCACTACCACGGAAAATCCTATTTATTTTCCGGGATAAAATATAGCCTATACGGATTCGGAAAAACCCTTCTAGTGGTAAAATAAATTTTGAAATCGGTCCAGTAGTTTTTGAACCTATTCAATGCAAAAATACAAAGGTCTTTACAATATTAGTATAGATAAATCGGCATTTTAGCCAAATCTGCAATGAATATTAATCTGTACCCGACAGCGAAACTCGGCATACTTCGACTTATTAGTCCGATATTTCAGCGTCGTAGTTAGGACTTGGGACAGCAAGGAAATTGGAACTTTGTGAGAATCGATTCTGATTCAATGTTCCCACAAATTTACTAATTGAGGTATTCATTAAAAGTAGCTTGAAGAACGCTAATCCTTTTGGTCCCTAATTATACATAAGAAAGTGTGTCTGTCTGTCTGATACTTATTCACGGGTAAACCACAAAACCGATTTTGCTCATATTTAGTATGGAGATACTTTGAGTCCCGAGAAAGGACATAGGATACTTTTATCTCAGAAAAATGTACGGTTCCTGCGTGTTTAACGAATTTTGGCACCCTACTACTATAATTTTATGATGACATGCTGTAACTCTTGTTTTAAATTTACACATTCACCTGCCAATTATGTACCATCGAAAAAATTGATACAGAGCTAGTTGGCGGACCTATAACATTGGTCGGTATATGTCAATTCTAATTCGTGATCCGTCCGGAGCGTTTGACATAACGCGACCAACTTATTTTGATTCACTATCACTTCCCTGATAGAACGGTGCTATCAAAAAACTATGTGCGGTTATCTCAAAGGCGAAACCCCTGAAGGTCAACCGTGAGTTTAAAGCAATAGAATTTTTCGATACTCGAAAGCGACTACGTAAATTAATAGCAATTTTAGTTCCGCCAGAGCGCTAAAATTTTGACATACTAAAAGTTTACGTGGTCGCTGTCGAGTATCGACAAAGCCACTGAATACAAAATCAATAAAATCGCTCCAGCATTTAAACAAAATATACTTTATTGTGCCCAAAAATTACAATTCAACTAAGATAAATAGAAACAACAATCATTTATAAATCAGTACACAACACCTTATTAGTGCAATTTCAACCTTTTAATATTCTTAAAAGTTATAATACAATACATTCGATATTGAATATAGTAATAATATTATATAGTAATGTAAATAAATAACATATAAATTATAATAAATGCAATACAAACTATAAAATATCCACTCACTTGCCCACGCAGTGCGAAGCCGTCAGCACCCACTGGTCGGCGACGAGGACTCCCGCGCAGTAGAACACCTCCTCCGGCCCCCCCAAGATGGCGGCCAGGAAGGGCCAGTCCCCTGGTGACGCCTCCACTCCCCCCACTATCCGCTTCTGGCCCCCTCCTATTACACGCCGCTTGCCACACTCTGGTGACAAGAGAATGATGATAACTAATAAGTAATTAGAATGTTTGCATTTGATTCCATCAATCAATCAATTAATTGAGGGTCAGACAATAACAACGTGACATATATCATTAGAAAGGTCAACTAACTACAATATATATGGGAGCTCATTTCAAATCGTTGTTTGATAAAAAGTTATGGCTCTCTGAAATTCTTATTTTAATAAAATCGCTACAAAAAATATTTTTGTCATCTATATAATAATGAAATACAGAGGAATCATTTGTTATTTTTGTACTTTACAAAGATTTATATTTGTGTTACGAATTAACTCAAAAAATACTGATTCGCTATTATATATTATTATATAGACTATAGTTAACCTCTAGAAAAATGGCCAAGTGTGAGCTTCCATAATAACTTTTGTAGTATATCAAAATACCTATGACATATGTCATGTCTGTATTGGTCTTTGGACCAGCCTCCGTACATTTTTGCCAATAATCCTTTAGTCAAAACTTGTTATTGGGATTTCGCTGTATAATACATGTGTTAAGCTTCGGCCAAACCTGTGCGTCTTTAATGCGGTATGTGGGACACGGTGCGGGAGCGTCTGCAACGCGGGACGTACACACCTGCGCGAATGAGGTGCGAATCGCTTTCTTCATATTTTATTAGAAAAGTTGTATAGTAACTTAATAAAAATATTATTATACGGTGTAAGGAAGTTTTTGTTATTTATATACGTCCTTGACACTAGACTTCTGTCTCGCTCAGTAAAACTCTGGAATGAATTATCACCAGCAGTTTTTTCGGACCGCTACGTCCTGTAAACATTTAAGAGAGCGTATTCCGATTTCCGATATAGTTGCGAGTGTCTATAGACGGCGGTAGTTGCTTTCCATCAGGTTATCCGTATGTACCCCGTTTTACTGACGCAGCCGTCCCGCATTGTGGTCGCGTAGGTGTGCAAGGCACCATTGATTAACATGGGCAGCGTCCTCCGTACGGCAGACGCTCCCGCATCGCAGTCGCATTGGTCTTGGAAACATGATTAATAATTATCAAGATCAAAAGAAACTTACGCTATTCTCAATCCTTTTAACTATGTCAATGCCAAAAATCAAGTCGATTTATTGCTCCGTTAGAGAGTTAGGTAAGGTCAAACAATGAGAAACAAACATACGCACTTTTTTATTGTTAGATCTGTATGGATATCCAAAGTTATTAACTTTATTATGTTGTCTGAGAAATTCATTCAGATCAATAGCTTGTCTAAGCGTACACCCGCCTCGTTAATCGTCGAGCTACCAAAGAGAATCACATTGTAACATAATCTATTACGTGTCTTTCATTTTTCCAAGCGATTTAAAAGCAGTGCGTGACCTGTACAACTAGACTTTGTACCGTGGGGGAAACTGAAACAGCCAGTTGAATATGTCAATGTAATTCGTGATCTGCCCCTCTAAAAAGACCACCAAGGAATATTGCTAAGAGCAATTGATTTTGTCAATTTTTTACAAATTTTCCCAAACAGTAATTATCATAATAAATCACATCTATTTTATTAACTATTTCTTTATTAATTATCTTCAAAAGTACTCGTTTTTTATGTACTAAAATAAATTGCAAAGCATACCTTTGCAATATTGCTTTTTAGGTCTTCTAGCTTTCGACCGAGGCATTAACGTAACGCTGCCGACTTACTTAGATCCTCAATCTGGATCTGTTTCAACTTCCCGAATTTTACACTCGTCAAACTTTATTAATTAAAGTAAAATATTTATGGAATCTAAGAAACATTATCTTCTTATGTAGAACCAGAGTTAAATTGAAGAGTTACGACGAGAAGTACACATAACTTTTTGTTCATTTAAATGTGAAAGAAATTTCATTTAGCGCTCGGCCTCGACGAGGGTCGGAATTAAAATGAGTCTGTCATAACCGCCGGCTCTCGGCCTACGTTATAAGTTCTCGGCCGTACGAAAAATATTTACACGGCGCGAGTATGGCGCAATTCAAACTTTAATTTTTCCGCTCGAAAATTTTAATAATATCCACCGATTGAAAAGTTTGACTATCTTTTTTTGTTATGTTTACATTGATACTACGTAAACAATCTCGATGAACTGAGGTGTAAAAGACAATACAAGGTCATTTCTGGGTCTCGAAGTATTTGAGAATAAAAATACTTTTTTCGTATGATTTGAAATGAGTTCTGAATCTTTTCATCCTTTCATTCTGTGCGACACAAAGAAAATTAAATACAAAATTAGGTTAAATTAATGCTTGGGAGCAAATATTATTAACGAATATCGAAAAAACTAAGAAAACTTTTTTGAATAAAAACATTCATACCGATTTGTTCTTCTGTAATATTAAATAAATGTTTTAATAAACAATAACATTTAACCTTACGCCGCCATGGCTGCTTGTAATGGGGTAATAAAGTCCGTCTGCGGTATCTCGTTAAGTTAACATTCCCATGTTAGCTGCCAGCGGCCGCGACTCATAAAAAATTAAATAAAAAGCCATTTTATGATTTAAGCAATAGGTTTTATTTTCTATGGACATTGAACTAGCTGTCCATGACGCCGCTGAATTGTAGTGGCATAGAGCAAAATGAAACCTACATATTTAATATATATAGGTTCCATTTTCAGGTATAGGAATAAAAATAAAAAGATATAGTTTATGTTTGCAAAGGTATTGTGATCTGTTAATAGAATCTTCATGATCGTGTGGCAACAAAATTGATAGAGAAATTTTTGAATTATTTAAACCTTAAAAAAGGTTTTCATGGTCTAAGTCACAGCAAACAACTGGTAGACAGTTTGTCAGGGTATTGCGACAAAACGCCACCACTCTCAGGTCGCTGATACCACGGCCTCACAGAAAACTGGCGTAAAACGGCGATGTGCTGTGTTTCGTCCAGTGAGTGAGTATACCGGTGGCCCAACTTCCCTAATCCCCTATTCCCATTCCCTATTCTCTCATAGATGCTACGCACTAGTGACTGTTCAGATGTCACGAGTGTACGTGGGCGACGGCAGTTGCTTTCCATCAGGCAACCCGTCTGCTCGCTTGCCCCTAAATAGAATTAAAAAAAACGCTACCGCTCTCACGTCGCGCCACCACGCCACCTGCCGCAACTCGTTACGCGAACATTAAGTTTTGCAAAAACTTCCCGCCTAACGAACTTGTAATTAAGAAAAATGTGTGTATTTTATTGACTTTTGTTCCCACAGAGCTGTATTCAAGTTTCGTTTTTTGTCTTGAAAATTAATAAAAGTCTACAAATTTAATCAATTTAAAATAAAAAAAACATATTTACTTGGTTTTTGTTACATACTTAGATGAAAGGATAGAAAGTACTTAGTTTCGGAGAAGAATAATATTTTTAAAATTACTTGCAATAATCTTATTTTTACGCGATAATGAAATTTCTCGCAAGCAAACACGCGGCCAATAGCTAGTCCTATCATAAAACACGATTCAAAGTGCCAGATTATTATCATAGATTTTAAACTCGATCAAAAAATATCGCTATTTGTCTGCAGTGGGGGACATAAAATACCTTCTCCTTCCCCCCTAGCCATAAACCACAAGTAACAATGTAACTTCCAATATCTCGCGTGTGTCCTGCCCACCACAATGAAACTTGTAACAATAACTTGCGACCAATAAAATTTGTGTTATTTATTAATTTGGGCCTTCATGGATTTTGTTTTTGTGCTTCATAGATTTTGTTTTTGTTCTTATCTTCAAAGCAAGTAGATTTAAGATTTAATTTTTTACCGATACTATATTGGTGGACCAGCTGTTGCGGTCACCAGACCAATATAGTAGCATAGACAATGAAATTTAAAGCCTAGACACTCACAATGTAGCATTTTAATTTTTGTTCAAAATTTTGACCGACTTCCAAAAAGAAGGAGGAACACTGATGAACCTTTTTCTATTAAAATTTTGTGAACAGAATGTCTAATGAACTGTAGACTTGATTTGGACGACAGATTTGCACGGTTTATTGTTATCGTAAAGTGGACCTTATGATAAACGAAGATTGAAATTCACGACCTCTCGTCACGATCCTACCGGCGAAATTATGTCTTATGGTATATGACATAAAGCATATTATTCTCTGTAAGTCTACAGGTAAGTTTCATTGAAATAGTTAATTAGGTTTCCCCCCGCCCGTTGCCAGATTGTATTTTTATGAACACTCATAAAGCTGGGTTTCATTAATATGGGGAGGCATCAAATGCCTCGGACGGGTCGCAACTTGGAACTCGAAACTCGTAGTCATTTGCATTAATCAGAATTGAAGACATAAGTGAAAGAAGCAGGTAAGTAACATTTTAAAGACTGACGGATTTTTGCGTAAATCTGAAATTAAAATAATTAAATCTGGATTTAATGTATAGCAAGATAGACAAATGAAATCGCAAAATTACACAATTTATCAAAATCTTATGGGAAATAATGAGTATTTACTCGAAGGTTGTAAAATATTAGATATTCCTTTATTCCACTTTTTTCAATTGAGAACGTTTAAATTTTATGGTTTTACCATATTGCAGTGCAGGAATAATTTCCTAATAATTAGAAAATTATATTGTACAACGTGAAAAATTTACTACCATCTTGATAAGTAGAAGTCTTCAACCGTGTGCTTTTCGCTTAACTTTCTGCCTCGTACAGTAAAACTCTGGAATTAACTATCCCCAGCAGCAAGTTTTGATGTTAACAATGTCTATGGACCATTTGCTAGTTTGACCCTTTATTTTATACAAAAAAAAACACGGTCTTTGGGAACGATCCATAAAGCACGTCACCGGTATATTTCTGCGAACGCCTAGTGTGACGTCATAAATTTGAAATTTTAAGGCGTGTTCGCACTGCGACTTTAATCATAAGTATTTTATTCGTACCATTTTTTCATGTAAATTTCTTATGTTTTTTTTCCGCCAGTGGCTTCGATCAAATATTTGATCGAAGGCCTGTGCGAATACTCTCAATTTAAATCAACCTGTTACAAAACAGCAGCAATAGCAGAAATTAGTGTCGCACGAATTAAAAATCGCAGTGCGGTCACGTATGTACATCTAAAAAGAACACATAGATATTCGAATCCAGAAACCTCCTCCTTATCGCAAGTCGGTTAAAAATGTAGACCACCTCAATATCCTATTTATATAATAAAGTTCGAAATTATTGAAATTTGAAAACATAAATATTGTTTACACAGTTTTCTACAGCTTACATCCTTATTCATAAAAATATTTAAACAGTGTTTAACTAATCAAGGCTGGCTGTCCTTTTCAGAAATATTTAAAACTGTTTAAATATTTTTACGAATAAACGGGTTAATGTTAAGCTGAAGTGCGTGTACACTTACTTGTACAAAGTATAATTTATACGATAAAATAAAAGTAGGCTCCATAGGTATTGAAACAAGCTAAATGTCCAAAATATATGATATAAATAGGAAATAATATAAATAGAAAACCCGGCTGCAGGAACCATTCCAATTTAAACACCAAGTTATGTATATTTCTAGCCCTAATAACTATTTAAAGCGCCTCATTTTGATACCCGATCTAAATAGGCGGAAAAAATTTTTTGGATCCGCACAATTTTGACTTCAAAATCCGCCATGTTTATTCTTAATTTTAAATGTACCTAGTGTCACTTGCGCTACCAAGACGAATTTAACGATACCGCATACGTTAAAGTCCACCATCAAGCCGTTTAGGCTGCAGAGCGTGCTAAACAGTCATACATACATACTTTTGAAAAACATAGCCCTCCTTCTGGCGCAGTCGGGTAATTAACACACGGCTTTGCAACAACGTAATCATGTCCAGTTTTAATATCTCACCGTCTAATAATTCGGTATTATTAGAAAAGTTTTAGAAATGTTTTTCATAAAAGCAAGGAATCCAATAAAACTGATTTAATTAAATAAATTGTTATCAAAGAAATTTATACGAGAAATCGAAATACTTTTGCACAAGATTTGAGAGGTTGGATATTATGATGATTGACTTATGACCTTAAGTAATATTTTTGAAACAACTAAGATTTTTTTAATAATAATATAAATAACGCAAACGAGCAACTAGGTTACCTGATGGAAAGCAACTACCGCCGCCCATAGACGCTCGCAACATCAATAGGGTTGCAGGTGCGTTGCCGGCCTTTTAAGAGGGAATACGCTCTCTTCTTAAAGTATTACAGGTCGTCACGGTCCGGAAATACTGCAGGTGATAGTTAATTTCAGAGTTTTATTGTGCGAGGCAGAAAGTTACGCGAAAAACGCACTGTGGAAGACTGCCATTCATCAAGACGATGTTTGTAGTAAATTTTCCGCGTAGGTCGATGGCGAAAAGTTTTAGGTGGGATGATTTCGTACAATTCCTCTGAGCATTCCTCGTAATAAAGCATCTTAAAATTTTTAATCATGCTCACAAATACTGAGCGAACAAATCCTAGTGATTACGGGCCATAGAGTCGTTAGCATAAACTTGCCCAGGGTTTATATTTTTATGTTATTTCTTGGACGTAAGGAAAACACTGCTTATGTTATGTGTCGCTGTTAGCGGCTCGACTACAACTTGATGTCTGCAGTCTACAATGTCTTTTGGCGCTTGTTCAAAAACTAACCCTGATGACTGATGTCATCGTTAGATAGTGAGTATATAAACAAATTATAGTTTACGTAAAAAAAAACCGGACAACCATAATCATAAGTGTGAAAGTGTATTTGTTTATTATTCCTTCACGCCCAAAAGCAACCGATTAAATCGATTTTTGATATAAACTAAGTTAAAAGGTTAGAAAATAAACAAGCTAAATGTCCAAAAACAGAAAACCCGATTGCAGGAACCATTGCAATTTAAACATCAAATTTATATCAAATTTTATATTCTATTATTATCATGAAGTTTATATTTCTAGAATGGTTATTTAAATTCCCTTTATTTTGATACCCTAACGGGCGGAAATTTTTTTTGGAACCTCTCAATAATTTTGACTTAAAAATCGGCTATTTTGATTTTTTATCTACCCAGTGTCACTTGCGCTATCAAGGCGAATCTAACGATACCTCATAATATGTTAAAAATTAAAATGCATCAAGCCACTTAGATTGCAGAGTGTGCCAAACAATTGGACGTAGTTAAGCAGAACTACGTTCAATTATACATACATACATGTAACAGACATACATACATACATACTGTCGAAAAACATGACCCTCCATCTAGCGCTGTCGGGTAAAAAAGACACTTTTGATCACACATCACACATCATATTCCCAAACAGAGGCTTACAAGAATATATTCTGCGCTTCAGCTCAGCTTACACACACAAAGAAATTGGTATTAAAAATCTTGTGTGTTTGTTGCACCGTGTGTTTTTAATACGCATTATATGTACACATCATACGTTGCTTGTATTACAGGTTACTCTGTAAAATTATTATATTGTGTAAACATTGAAGTAGATAATTCCGTAATGAACTGATATGTACATAAATTAATCGCCGTCGCGGCATATTTATTTCATTTTTAATTAATTGCAACATTATTTATTCCTTATTTAAATAACCATCAGTTTTCGATTTAATTTACAAAATGGCAGGCCGATTATAGCCATTATTGTAAAATATGTGTAATTTACAATTTATAGCTGCCGCTCTATGATCCACGATCAGAACTCAGAGAGATGCTTTGGCCCACCACACATTCCCACCACTGCATCTCCTGTGTCGCCCGGATCGACAGCGGTATCCAACCACGAAAACCCT
>JAOTAV010061264.1:0-14702 GCA_026546445.1 Cyclargus thomasi | reverse complement strand
AAATAAAATTACAAATCACCCCCCCGCCTCTACACAACGCCCCCATTTTCTTTCTGGGTCTCTTACCGCCCCCCTTGCGACCTGCAGCGCCCACAAGGGGGCGTTATCGCCCACTTTGGGAAAGACTGTACTAAAACGTCTACCACATTTGTATGTTGCCAGTAACATTTGCATTTTGCTGTAGTCTGTTAAAATCCAGTAGAAATAATTTTTACCATCACAAAGGATATTCGTGTCAGGTTTGATAATTTTTCTGCTCCAGGACCTGATCTCTGGTGTCCACACATTAAGGTGGTCAGCTTTCAGCAGTACGCTGTAGTTTTTCTAAAAATGACAAATGAAGTTTAAAGTAATTCTAAATCTGTGAGATTAAGTCTCTTTTGGTAAGTAGGAAGTGGCTACGGGGTTGGGTCCCCCAAAGGTTGGTGGTCCCCCAAAGGTTGGTGGTCCCCCAAAGGTTGGTGGTCCCCCGACCCAAGAGGGAGGGGACAAAAAAGAGGAGGCTCATAGAGGTCCAGAGCTTAGAAATATATGTATCTATATAGACTACCTTAAATACAGCCTAACATGCCACGGCCATTACGATATTGTAATTAGACTCTATCTTTTATCATAGAGTCTATTAAGTGCTTGATATCGTCGTTGAACTTCTAACACGACGTAAGTCACATTTTGATTATTTCCAGAAAATTAAAAAACGTACTGTTTAAGTTAATCGGGAACATGTGTCAGCTAACAAAAACTTGTACAATTTTGCCTAACTTAAGAGAGTAATGCTTCCGTGGCCTAGTGGTACAGAGCTTGGCTCTTGACTCGGAGGTCGATTGGTAAGAATTTTGCAGGCAGATCATCTGAATTAACAAATAAGTTGATCCATGCGTCGGATTGGCACCTGAAAAGTCGATCCTTCGCCTGGTCTCTCGCCAGTTGTGTCGATCATCCGTCCCACTGGGTTACGAGAGAAATGAAGAGACAGTTCTCTTGTATACTCCGCAAACACTTGGGCACTATAAAAAACCGGCCAAGTGCGAGTTGAACTCGCACACGAAGGGTTCCGTTGCTATAATGAAACTGACCGGTCAACGAAAACGATTCAGGACTAATTAAATGTGAAGGAGCCATTCCGGCGTCCTCAAGCTAAAATGCCGCTATGTACAAAAAGTACTTTTTGAGTTGTGAGCAAACAACGCCACAGTTTTACTATGGGCTTGTTACTTCATAACGACAATATTATTTTAATAACTCGATGACTATAAAAGTTACAAAAAATTTGATAATACACGTCGATAGAGCTTTTTCTTCTAACTATGATGGCATCAAAATATCAAAAACGACTAGATGTTGGTTAACGACATTTAAGCTTGAGGACGGCGGCATTGCATTGCTTTTAAGCCTTTACTAATAACAAGTGAGTCTCTGTAACTTATGTAAATAAAAGATTGAATTGAATTGAATTGAATTGCTGTATCAACAACATGTCGGCTTAGTATATTAAAACCTCATCCAATAAAAAATACAATAAAATATGCTTTACATTTTTTAGTTTACAAGTAAATTAATTATAATGTCGTAGCTTACCTGCATTTGTGATTATTCTGTGAAGGTTAAAGTGCTTGGATTTTTACAGTCCCCCTATAGTTTTATAATAAGTAAATTAATGCTGTATGACTGTTGTAAACTTAATTGTATATTATTATGGTATCTCGACGATATAAAGTTTATAAGGGAACCAATAACCATTCTAAACTTAAAACTATAATTAAACCTGTATTACGTTAAAATATTAAACATATTCTAAAACATTTAATATAAATATAAATAATAGTACTTATACAATACTTATTCATTTAGTAGTTGGACTTTCATCTTTTCTTAATTAACATAGGTTAACACACCCTTTAATTAAACTTTTGCATAAAGTTATTATTAAACTTTTATAAGTAGGTATATCTTTTTAAAATATGCTTAAAGTCATCCTCTAGTCTTGAAATATTCAAGTCAAGTTTCTTAGTTCCTTCAATTATATCAATCAAATCTAAACATGACAGACTGACTGACAAACTAATCTATCAAGTATCAACGCGCTGCCCAAGCCCATGGACGAATTGTGCTAAAATTTGGTATGCAGGTAGTTGTTATGACGTAGACGAGCAAGAGCTTTGACTATCCCCAATGTGATAAAATATGGAATAAAAGTTTGTATGAAAAATGCTTCGCTTGTGACCCAATAAAGCAATATTTAATATCAGCTGTCGTTGTCTCATTCCATGTAAGGTATGGCGACAGGTTACTAAAGGTCAATGACCGAATGGTAAAGGTAAATCCTATCCTAACCTAGCATTTGAACTCTCGGTGTCATGGGAGACTGTTGCGTGTTCACTTTCAAAATCGCCTGCTAAGGGCCTGTTGCACACATGCACACACCGCTTACGGAAAATAGTCTATTCATAACTTTATTTGACAAATGTTGTATAGAGAATCTGTCATTAAAGTTGTGGATAGCCTAACAGAAACTTTATCAGTAAGCGCTGAGACAGGCCCTAAGTCTTAGCCCACGTGCAGAGCTAAGACATGGCAGGCGATGGTTACCGTGCTACGTGTCTTGTGTTTTATCATCATTAAAAAAATCTAGCCCTACAAACGTTTCTTCATTCAGTCGGCCACTAGCTCTCCCACTATTATCTATATGTTTTTCACTATTATATATAAACGAGCGGAACTTTGTACCCCTTTTTAAAAAAGACGCGTTAATGTAAAAGCATGAAATTTTTTCCACTTGTAGTTGATATGGAGGAGAAGCGTGGAATACCTATATTATTTTAAAATATGCTTTAATCACGTATATTTCCTATAAATAAAACTTTATATATTTTGACATGACACAATAATCACACACGAAATACTTTTTTGTCTATAATTGAGGTCTGTTTTTTTTTATTTAATAGATCTTTATGCCGAATTGAAATCTGTGATTAAATTGAGAAATATTTATAGTCGAATTTCGACCACAGGGCGCACTTTAGTGCATATTAAAACCGTAAGGCACAAACAAGCCGTTTGTAGAGCACAAACAAGCCAAGTTTCAATTTAAATTTGAAGTCAACTTACTCCTAACTTATTTCTTCTAAGAAAGTTATTAATAAGTCTAGCTCGCGTAGAAGATCCGTTTAGTATTTATACATTTAGTTTGTGAGTTTCTTAGATGGAGTTTCAAGCTTTTTAAGCATCGCAATATATTATTTCTACATCATATAACACAATATATAATCCTAGCTGTGTCTCGCGTCTTATAGAGGTTGATAATAATAACCCATGTGTTATGGGTACCAGTTAACTCCTTGCCAAATTTGCTCTTGCACAGTTATTTAAGCATGAAGAGGTAACAAGCATAAAACGAACTCATAAAACTTCCTATGATTTGAAAGAAATTAACAAAAATAGAACATAAGTAAGTGATAGAGCTTTAGAGACTATTAAAGCTGAAAAGGAAAGAAAAACTTTGTGTTTTGTATCGGAGAGCTCCCCAGCGGTGTGTTTGCTCACAAATCACAATTTTTTTTCATTCAGCGCTGCAACTTTCACTATAAGCTCTTTATAGGGAACTCATACATAACCTTAACCATTACTTTAATTTAGAAACTTACTTTAATTTAGAAACCTCCTCCTTTTTGGAAGTCGGTTAAAAAATGAAAATTATTATTATTAGATAAAAATTGGCATGGAGGTAGCTTGTACTCTGAATTAGCACATAGGCCACTTTTTCGCGGGTAGAACCGCGGGGCACAGCTAGTCCATCATAAACAAGCTCTACACGTATATGTTCGAAGATCTAAGCTCACCGACGCGTTTGATTAGCCGCAAAACTGGATTTTTTACGAGTTTTACACTTTATATACGTGTAGTGTCTAATATGTATATGTATAATATATTTTATAAAATATCACTTCACAACACAATACGTCCCGCTCTACAGAGGGGCACACGGATTCTAATTGCCATAATGTTCGTATTGTTTTTCGGTTTCATTTGATGCGTTCCTTCCAAATTTAAATAAAGGTGACTGCAAATAATACAGGTTTTGGATTTGTATCTCCATTTTTGGAACTAAAGGTTGTTTTCAGGGTTGTTGCTAAAGAGCTTTGGAAAAAGCTGCCGCATTTAGGATAAACATTAATTTAATTTATCTAATAGACAAAATCATTAAATGATTCTTAAATAAAATGATTCACCCCTTTTATTTTAAAGTGATTATATGAACGATATAAAGGTTAAAGTTAGAACGCCCGTAGCTTAATGGGTTCACACTCGAGTCGGCGCAGGTTCGAACCCCGGTGGAGGCGTGTACCAATGAGACATTTTCCGATCTCATTGCCGTGGGAGAGCCATGTTTCGGCACGAATGGACTGACTCGACCGGGGTGATACCACGGCCTCACAGAAAACTGGCGTGAAGCGGCGTTGTGCTGTGTATCGTTTAGTGAGTGAGTTTACGATGGGATTAGGATGTCACGAGTGTCATTTGACGGCAGTTGCTTTCCATCAGGTAACCCGTCTGATCACCTGCCTCCTAAATATCATAAAAAAGACAAGTTCTATATATTTATTACATAAAATCGTGGACACTTCCAGTACATACTCTCGGAGATAAACAGTTTTAGGTCTATCAGTAAATTTTCTGCTCGTAAATTTCTATTAATCTGGTGTCTAGCCAGATTTTCTTGTATCTGTTATGGCTACTTTACCCAGAATGTTAAACTAGCCTGTGGTCGAAGGTGAAGGACGAGGCTTACACGTGGCAACTATTTCGGTAATACAATAATGATCCTAAGGCTTTTTATAGAGGTAGGGTTAGCAAGAGTTCAATGCTTTTTTTAATAGGTTAGTTTTTTGTTTTAAGAATTAGAACAAACAGGACACTCGAGCGGAAAACTTTGTACCCCTTTTTACGAAAGACGCGTAGATGTAAATACATGAAATTTCTCCCAGTTATAGTTGATATGAAGGAAAAGCGTGGAATACCAATATTTTAAAGTATGCTTAAATCTTACATATTATAATAAATGAAACGCTACTGACATGACACGATAATCATACACGAACTCACCACGAAATACTCCTTTGTCTATAGTAATGTCTGTGATTTTTTTAACAAAATTTGTTGGCTCGATAACGAGACATTTATCCAAATTGAAGTCTGATTAAATTGAAAATAAATTATACTTTTTTATAACTCTTCTTAAATATTTTAGGTCGGATTTCGACCACATAGTGACCTCTAGTTTATTATTTAGGTGACTTCTATCACATAGGCAATATTTTCTTATGACATTGGTTTAGCTGTCCGTGACGAGCAAAATGAAACTTTTTTAGCTTATGTCACAGAATAAATATTAGTATGCTTATATCATACAGTGACATTTTACTACCCGACTGCGCCAGAAGTAGAGTTATGTTTTACGAGAATATAAACATTTGGCACCGGTTAATTTCGTTAGTCGGTTTGATCACTAATACCCGAACGTATTTTGGATAAGGTTTAGGTTAACGTTATTTTATCCGGTTAATCGAGAGAACGGTTCTTGGCGATTACCGTTATAATTAAACCAAAATAACCGGTTCACCTAGTTCACAGTTTCAGGGATCACAGTTTTCAAATTTCACTGTAACCAGTTAATTCTGTTCCTCATAACGTTCATAATTTTATTTTGTATGAAAACGTTTTGGTTAATGTTTTCAGTGATTTGGGACCGTGATTTCGGTTTTCATGAAACTGTTCTTTCAATTAAGCGATTAATCAAAGACGGGAATTTAACCGGTGCGCATGCAGCTGGCAGCCATGATCGGAATGTCCTTACTGGCGAACTACTAATAAAGACTGAATAAGAATACTATTAAATTGCTGGCGAGTGCCGATCTAGAATGAAGGCTCCCAAATAACAATATTTTGGGTTTATCACAATTGCTGACCGTACCCCAAGGCAAGTGTCTGACAGGATAATTTGACTATAATCGGTACTTAAGTGATTCTCATAGCCGAGTGGATGTTGTGTCGTCATAAATCATCACTATCCAGACGATAACCATCACCGAGCCGTGTACACAATCAAGTATAGATAATTACAAAACAAACAACTTAGGCCGTGGATTTATAAATTTTACGTGTACGGTTAAACCTATGTGACGTAAATATAAACTAAGCTATAATAGCCTGCCATTGAGCTATCTCCCCACCCCTAGCTTTTTTTTATTTGTCTTAAGGAAGTTGAAGTCTGGAGTCCAAAAATTCCATATAAATGAACACGTGGTTTAAGCGTTTATGGAATTTCTTAACAAGGGGCTGAAATAGGGATTTCAAATCTCTACGAAAGCCCGACAATATGAAACTTTATTTCTGGGCTACTGATTAAAATTGACTTGATACTTCTATATATATACTGTATACATATAATAAATGAGTAAAATGGAGTGTCTGTACATTTAATAAGTTTACAAATTTGGGGGTGCTAACGAACAGTAATAGAAGATTGTCTATATGAAAAAAAAGTTTTCTGTTTGTACGCGCTAATCTTAGGAACTACTGGACGGATTTGAATAAATCTTTTTTGTTTAATAGCTATTAGGTCTGGGCAACATATAGGATACTTTTTATCCCGGAAAAAATTGCGGTTCCCGCGTGATGTACAAATATTTGCGCAACGAAGTTGTGGGCACTAACTAGTATCTAGTAAAACATGTTTCAAAGGAGCCTACAATAATATAAAATAAATTCGTACTACGTACGTACGTATTTTCAAATTCCTAGTAAACCATACATTTTTAACTTATTCACTCACGCGGTTAGTGATAGAATAAAGCCCTCATTATAATTTTAAAGCCATACCATAAACAAAACTCACAACTATTTCAAATTACTTACGTAAACTTGTAAGAATACTTAAGGGCCAAATTGTTGGAATTTAAAGGACGGGGCCCTATTCGGAACCAGTTTTTATGTTTATTAGGGTAATTAAGATGATAAAAATATTCAAAAACTTCCAATGTTTCGTGTGTTTGTACTTAGATTTGGTTTCTATTTGATACGCGTTACGTTACGTCGGATCTACTTATTTTAATCATGATAGGAGGTGGCGTAAATGTGTGGAAGGAAACTGGCGAAACCAAAGACAAAGAGATCCCTTCAAGACCAATCAAGGAGCTCTCAGCTCAGAAAAGTCAATTTATGGGGTCCCCATCAATTTTCCGCCGGCAAAAGACATAGTTACGCCACAGCTGATGGGATAATAGCATAAACATTATTCATTCAACAAATAAAATATCCTCAAATACAATGTGCAACAAAAGTAAGCGATAGTGTTCATTGTGAATCGTGAAAGTAGCAGCACTAAAAGTGAAACATTTTTTTTTAATTTTTACGGGGATACTTATAGTCGTCGCCGTCCATTGCACGAGCCTTTTTGATAGGAGAGCGTCTAGTGCCCAGGATTGCTCTCCTAAGCGATAATTGTCACAGACAAATGCCGCGCGGACGGTTCTGCTGAACCAGCAGTTTTCGCCTCAGGCGGGTCCAGTAGCCCAGTGATTCGCGGAAAAGAGGCACCGTTAGGTTTTAGTGGGTAGGCCTAGAGTCCCACATATCCCGACTGCCCCCCCAGGCTGTCGGGAATGCTTCAAGCATTTCCCAACGTTAAAAAAAAAAGGCATACTTATAGTCGCTAGGGTACTGGCCCATACAAACCACAATTTTAATTTAATGTCCGAGCTCTTCCAGAAAAGTCTAGAACAGTGGCATAGGTAAGCCGTAATTTTTATACATTACGTATAAATAAAGAAGGGCGCATATACTTTCAATAAATGCCACTTAACATTTAAAAAAATAGGCTATTCCCCGCGGTATCACTCACGGTTCATAGGGAAGAAGTTGCCTATATGTTAATCCACCCTGGATTCAAATCAGCTAGCCTCACGCAAATTGTATCAAAATCACTCCAGCTGATCAAACGTGAAGAACTAACATACACACTCACTCATAAGCTTCCGCGTTCATTAGTAGGACTAAGAGGATTCTTTTGTCGTTAATATTAATATAATTATAGTGGTAATGGCATACCTCGTCATACAGCATGTCGCGGTCACTGCGGCTACTGACTTACTACTCAGTGCCAGCTTGAACCAAGGATGCTGAACTCGGCCGGTGATAACGAAGATAAGATGTGACATGCTCAAATTACATTAAGTCCCGGCTCACACTGTGAAATTAGAAGGCAAACGAATAGATAGGTCACGTGATAGAATGCAACAGTCGTCGCCGATGGACACTTTTTACCTGAGAAGATTGTATGTGCGTTGTCATTTATGAAGGAACATATATTATTAAGGGAATATGGATTAGGAATTAATTGCTAAACTCCCTCACTCAACAACATTTCACGTCAGTTTTCTGTGGGGCCATAGTCAAGCCGGTCAATTCGTGCCGCAGCCTGGTTCTTCCATGGGAAAATTATAGAAATCAAATATGCAAGGTTTATTAAAGCATCTTATTTCTCATTATCCGAGGTCCATTAAAAAGGTCAGGAACTCCTATGATTAATGTCCCTGGTGGTAGTTGCTATCTATCAAGTGGTGCTCGAGCTCCGGAACGCCGAAAAAAACGAAAATACTAAAAAAATTTAATGAGCAATGTTCGAATACAACGAAAACAACGAGTTCTTATAACTATAGTTCGAAAAGCATTTTTTGCAGTACTATGTTCCGATTAAAAAAATGATAGATTGTATTTTAATTATAGAGCGCGCATATATTGTAATGACATTTTGCATAGTAAAATGTCATTACAATATATTCTGCGTCCTGATTCGTGCGCTAGTGACATAAAAGACAAAAGCTTGTAAGGTACTTTAAGCTACACTTGTTCGGTTGCTAGTATAGCATATTAGTAGGTAAAATGTGCTGCTATATTTTTTGTACAAGTATGTAACAGAATATTTGTTTTGTCACTGCAGCTAATTAGCTTTATGTCAACTGTTTAACTTTTTAAGTTTGTGCATAGCCTTTGATGCATACAAAGGTAGTCTGTGACAGATAAGCCGTATTTAATTTAACGAATTTATTCTCAAATGTGACCTTATTTAATTTCATTACAAATTGAAGACACAAGTGTAAGGAGCGGGTATACATTTATTTAAAATCGCAATTTTTTTTTTATAAATAGAGAATTTTCGTCGAGGAAATTTATTTGAAATCAAAAGAATATAGGTTCTATAATGAGCCAATTACGGCTAGATTATTGAGCGAGCGAAGTGAGTATATCCTACTCCTCGTACAAATTTGTGGTACACTTTACGGAAAAACTATAAGATATTTAGGTTTGGGCTTCGAATAGTAATTTGAGAATAGGTGTAGGTGTTTAAAAATATTATAGTAATAACATTATTGACAATAATAACAATATAATATTGTACCACTAACACCATCTATGAGTTGAGATGTGTAACTGTTAAGATAAGTTTAACTGTACAGTTGCACAACTCAACTCATATATGGCGACAGTAGTACAAAATTGTTTTTATTTATTTTACATTATTATCTTTGATATTATTGCAATTTTTTTTCACACATCTTCATAATTACTTACTCAAATTACTTTGGTAACCTAAACCTGAAGCACTCATAGTTTGTCCGTAAAGTGTACCACAAACATGTACCGAGAGTGGAATATAGAGAGTAGATAATTCTAAAGTCATAGTTTTGTTAAGCGGACAGACTACATATTTAATACAGAACCGCACAATGATATTTAAAAAAAGAACATATGCGGTCGAATTGAGCAACCTCCTCCTTTTTTGGAAATAATGAACACTAAATTTTAATAATAATAATTTTAGTGGAAAATCACTCAAATTTTCATTTTTATGATATCATACAAAACAAAAATGTTGCAATATTTTCGAATCTACAATAAATATATTTAAAAAAACAAAAACATAAGAGCCTAGTTCTGAGGCATTTCCAAGACATAGTACAAAATCATTGCTCTAGGTGAGGGTTTAGAGGGTGAAAAACGTTATGGCCCGTGAAAGTATGAAAACTGTGTACCAAATACACAATCCTCTTTAACTATAGATTGCACGACTTTCAAATTATGGTAAGCTAAATTATCATAATATATATACACGTCTAAAGTCCAACATACTGTAGCATACAAACTAATAGAAGCTACAAAGGTATATGACTGTATTGTATATAAATATTGATGAAGTCTTGAGAAACACGGTCAAAGAGGCTAACCAATCACTTCAGTAAATCAAGTTAAACTCAAAGGTTAAACTGAATTAACTACGCTTCGGCAATAACTAATTACAATAAATAATTTTCAATTTATAATGATTACTATAATTTATAATTTGTCATTAATTCAAAGTTATGTGGATGATAAAATAATTTTAAACTTAAAATAAGGCCACTCAATAATATCTCCAAGCCCAACAACATTATTTATTTTATCATTTTTCTCGCAAAAAAACTACAAATTTTGAAAAAAAAAAGGATTTCAAAATAATTTTTAATTGATGTTGTAGTAATGTATAAAAATGTACTAAGGACCTGTTTCACCGCTTACAGATAGTCTATCCACAATTTTATTTAACAGATGTTGTATGGAGAATCTGTCAAAAAAGCTGTGGATAGACTAACAGAAACTTTATCAGTAAAAGGTGAAACAGGCCCTAAAACTTGCAGAGCAATTCCTTCGCAGTATTGCTATTACAACCCTTTTAGTCCCCGGCCAGAAAAAACAATACGCCTGAAGCTGACAGGAAAATAAATAAAAACAATATTATTTATAAAATTTTATTAACTTTAAGATAAACAACACACTCGCATACATTAATGTAATACTTAAATCAAAGTAGACTAACCGTCGTATATAACAATGACTTTGAATATGGCACCTACGGCATGAATTTACAGTTCAAATTTAAACAGACTTGATAATTTTCTGATTATGAATATTGTTTTATATTATGAATACTCTCCGCATATGAAATTAAAAAGTTTATGATATGACCTTAAGGCACATTAAAGGCACTGTGAGTAAATTCTGTTTGTTCTCGTTATTTTATTAAACTAACTTTATACATACAATTAGAACCAAGATGTAGCTGTAAAGGCATGTTATAAACTATAAACAGTATGACCATAAACTCACAAAGATTCAGACCTCAAAGTAATTAGAAGACGGGGCTTATAAAGTAATTGTATGGTACCTGTTATAGGGAATTGTACTGTCTTATACAGATATAAGACAATAAGAGCCAGCACACATTACACTAAATACAAAGTTGGCATATAGCATATACGAGTATAGGTATATGCCAACTTTGTAGAGGTATCACGCTAGGTATGGGAAGATTTGTGAATCGAAATATAGATAAGACAAATTGCGCCACTTTAAGAAAGGTACAAAATGCCAGCGCCATATTTTAAATAATTATTTCACTGCCTAATATTACTTTACTAAAACAGCACGACTCAGTATAACCATTCAGCTAGGAAGTTAAGTATAATACAAATGAATACTTAAAAAACCCAAACAAATATTACATTCAAAAATATGCGAGGCCGTAAAAATAATAAATAAATGAATGAAATTTTTACGTGTATGTAGGTAATTATATTATACAATTATACAAACACTTAGAGACTACATTTAATCAAAATATTTTTGAGTACGACTTTTGGTAGATTTTATTCAATTTTGATCAATGCTACTTTAGTCCAACAAGATTTTAATTTCCTTAAACTTAGTAAGTAGTTTTATTTTTACCAAATATTAATTCGGATTCGAATCACAATAGAAGCAATTCCTTACAAAAGTATAACTAAACACGACAATTTAGTTAGCTATAAAGGGACTGATATTTTTAAACAATTTAGGCAGTAAACAGGGTAAATTCAAAAACAACATTTTCGAAAATGTATTGTATATTTTTGTATCCTCGATTTAGTGTCAATTTATACCTAACCTGTATTTGACAGTAATAGTTTTAGATGATTATTATTATTATTATTATTATTATTATTATTATTTATATTTCGTGTCCGAACTAACCCTGATTAGCTTTACATTGAACATAATAAAACATGTTGATCGTAGGTGGGCAAATTCTAACGGAATAACAATTTTTGGTCCCTAAAAATCAATAGCTTAGAAAAATTGCAGTATCACACAAATTTTTACACATGCTTTATAACGTTATATTACACGTACGGTACACTGTATACACAATAACCATAATATGGCATTTGAGAAAAATCGCACAGCCAGTGTGCTAATGCTAAATTTTATCTGCCGGCACCTTAAATGTCAAATTGACGAAATGTCAAATGAATTATTCAGAAAAAGAAAAATTGAAATTCGAATGTCATTTACAACTTCGTGTGTGTCTTCGTGAATACAACAGTGTTGACTCACAATTGACTATAAAATTAAATTGACGTATTGATTTTACTTAGTTGTAAGTTTATCTTATGAACATAAACTTACAACTAAGTATAATAGTTTTTACGCTACCTGAAATCAGTATAAAGCTAAAACCACCTCCGAGACGTCAGACGCGGCTGACAGCCCATCCAAAAAGCCAGCGACTTACGCCTTATAGTTTGAACATTTCAATGTACAATTATCATCTAGATCGCGGCTGTCGGTCACGTCCGTAAGCCGCATCCGATCAGTATGTTTTCCGTTTAAGGATGTTCAATTTATCAATTACTGTTTAGTTGGTATTTTTGTGTTCTACGATTTTTCAAATTTCAAATTTCGATTATTTCTAAACTCAATCGATTTGACGTTCACGGTGCGATTTTTTTTAATTCGATTATTTTTTTCAGCAATTTCATGCAATACACTGTTGCGCATACATCCTCAAGTCCTTTGTACTGTAGATCAGCAGGCACAGGACTTGCTACCCGCGTCTCTGTTGTTGTCGCCGTTCGCTATTTTGTGGTCAAGTGCGAACTTTTCGGCGTCTTTATCGTTGCTCTGCAGTAGTTTGTCGTTTAGAAGAATCTGGAACAAGTGGGGCTCTATTGTATTAAAAGTATTTTTTATGTTACTTCTATTAGGGAACACCATTGAAATTATAAAAAACTATTATACAAGTCGCTTACAAGCTTTATGCTAGATTTTGCTGTGGGTCCCACGCTTTACTGAGTTTCAGTGGCATGCAATTGCCACTCTAAAAAATGTTAGATTATCAGATATCTAAAATGTTATTTGCTTTTTGTGAACAAAAAGTACTTAAATTTAATTCGGAACCATCTAGCTAGTTCAAAGTCACCCCCGATGTATTCTAATGTCTTGTTTACACGTATTAAGTAGATAAGTAGATAACTAAACTTTAACTAAATTTTAAGTAACTTTAACTAAATTTAAAGTGTATGTCCAAACGTATTTAAGTAGTTAAGCTAAAGAACAACTAAAGAGCTGACTCAAGAAGGACGATCAACAACGTACCGAAGTCGTAAATTCTGCCATTAAATTTGTTATTGATGAGGTTTTGAAGGAATAAATTATTGAAATACTACAAAAAGGAGCACGACGAAAAACTAAACCCGAATATGCCACTACAATTGTGAATTTAACTAAATTGTGCTGACATGTACCTGTCCAAATGTGTCAAGTGACAAGCCCCGCTTAGCAACTTAACAGAAAAAAAGGAAAAATTCCAAGTATCTGGGTAAGTAATAACGATATTTTCACTTGCAACTTGCTACGAAACTTTCTGTTTACATGCAATTAAAATTAAGTTAAAATTTATTTACCCACTTTTCTACTTAATTCATGTAAACAAGACATTAGATAACAAAATTACGTCTCCCGCTGACGTATAAGAAAGGCTTCGTCTTTATAATGACGTGTGGGTAGATAACGCATTTCTTCGATGAAGCGGACGCAAAAAATGCATATATATAACTGAAATAACATGTGATAATTAAACCTTTTTTTGCAACAAATATTTTATGCTTCTCGATAATTTTCCTCTAAAATGCAAGAGACCAAAAAACATATGATATTTTATTTTATTATTTTTTATGTTCTCCAATCAGCTCTTTTATTAATTTACATCTAGATAACGAAGACGTAGCGACAATACGAAAAAATACGAAATTCGAGATCATAACATTTTTTGTATGATAAAAATGCTAAATATTAATATTATTATGTTATTAATTAAATATTCTAAAAGTTCAATACATAATTTTCATAATATCAAAATACACATTAAAAATTATAATTAATATATTATAGGATACACGTGTAGAACCTAAAACGACTCTGTCAGAATAATGCAATAAAATGATGACTCATAATTCATAAGCTCACAACTATTCTATATCACTTTTATCATTTCTTTACTTCTGTCAGAATAATGCAATAAAATGATGACCTAAGTTTATTAACTCATAATTCATAAGCTCACAACTATTCTAAATCACTTTTATCATTAGCATAAACCTATTCATAAATATACATATTAAGCAGTCAACGTAAACTTAGCAATATTACTATTGTGGAAAATAATTAAGGCTACCAAAGCCCGACAACTTCAAGGTTTTAAAAACAGGGGGCCAATTCTCAGGATGTGAGAAAAAGTTCATACTCGAATAAAATATTGAGTGTGAACTTTTTACGAGCGAAACACAGTT
>JAOTAV010061253.1:0-14703 GCA_026546445.1 Cyclargus thomasi | reverse complement strand
AAAATCCGGGACTTTTTAAAATGTTACTTATCTGCTTCTTCTACTTACACAAAAATTTTGATTTATTTTGTTGGCAATTACAGAATAAAATTTACTTACTCGGGTATAGAGCTATCCACTAGTTCTATAGTGCACTTTATGTAACTCGCACTTAACTAAATCGAGAATTCATAGTGTCAAGACCACTATGTTCTCATGGGAATGCTCGATAAATGTGTCACTCTGTGACCAATTTGTATCACAAGTATTACTTTTTAAGATATTTCTTTAACTGCAATATTTTTAACTATTAATGCTTGTACTAATATTTATTCTGTGATTTTAGGTATAAACTTTAAATATCTTTAAAAGAAACAAGTTTAAAAATTACAAAAAAGTATTTCAACATTGCTTTCACTATTCGTTCAAAATACACTTTTAATACTTTTCATGTCACCTTTGTTATTTTCAAAACAAAGTAGACAATACTGTACAATGGAGTTTCCGGACAGATTTTAACGACTGGTACATCGTACTCAGTTAATGATATTCTTTTATTTCAAAGTAATTTAGGTCAGCATGACCTAGTAATGAGTTATAACCATCGCAGTAATTATCCGACATGACAGACAGTTCACACTTACTTTGCCCCTGAGTTTCCACCACTGTGATCAATATGTCGTTGGCATTAAGGTCCCTTTGGAGGATATATAACTTTGAATGGAGTTGAGCGTGTCACATGCCGTCAAGCCTCACCAAACATCTTCACAAAAACATAATTGAAGTAATTAAACCTATTCTGACCGATTGTGTGCTAATGGTGTGATTTCCTTTAAAACCATCGAAACAATGCCATAATAAAAACTCCTTTAAGTTCCTGGTCTAAACACGTTTTGATAATGACCATCTTCAGACAGAAAATATTCCAGTTATTGGTGTATTTTTTCATTGCAATGAAAAAACTGTTTTTCATTGCCTTGATTCACAATAACTTTATATAATATCAAAATAATTTGGTTTTGACGGTACAGAAATATGACCTGATTTATATGATAATAATAATTATAACTGTTATATTCATATTTGGGCTTTAAATTCACTACATACAAAATATCTATAAAAATTATTATTTATTTTTGGATCAGAGAATTTAATTATATACAGTGGCGTAGCCATCTTAGGTGGTACTCGGTGTATAATCTAGTATCAACTCACCAAAATCATGCCACTATTACTTAATTATAAGTATTACTTAAATTAATTTCACAAAATGAAATTTATTTTTTTAAATTGACAAATCGCCCATTTACCTCTTTAATTAAAAACACTATAAATATATGAATAATGTGATACCGTAAATCGAACAGTTTGAATCAGTTTAATGTAATTAGTTGTTTAATAGGTGCACGTAAGTTGAGGAAGTGTACGCGCCACACGCCACACGCCACTGTTCAACTGTGAAACACTCCATTTTCATGTGTTAACGAAATATACAAACTAGAAACATTAAGTAATTCTAAAGTATTACTTTAATAACTCTTAATATGAGGTCGTATAAGCTAATAATACTTTATTTTATAGTAAAAAGGATGTGAAAGTAAACGATTTGCGCAGTTTGCATAGAGAGTAGAGAGAAAGAGAGAGTAGACTAATTTTTGACACACTACGTCGAAATAATAGTTATTATAATTCAAATTAGACGAGGTTCAATACTCCGTTTAGCCAAACTTTATTTTTAAATCACAGTAGAACCCCACGTTTTTAGGATAAAATAATCCTGCGTCCCTTTTCCGGATTTAACATATCTCCATACCAAATTATATATTTAACCAAAAGTTGTACAGTGGGCATTGGCGTATTTAGGACCCAACTTTTGGTGGGGGGGGGGGGTTTAAAATTGAGCCCTTATTAACTTAAGCCCTGCTTACTAAGGGCTACACTATCTGTGGCTTTGGACAATAATATAAAAAAATATTAGAAACACATGACAACCCGCAACTCCGTCGCGCCAAAATTTGTCTATCACGCGGAATACATTTTCCAGCATAAAAAGTATTCATCTGATCGTTCTGGGGTGGGCACGGCCCATCTGTTTCCCCTCCCCTTTTATACGCCTATGACAGTCGGTAAAGTGTGAAGTTGCTTACATCGTTAGATAATTTTCATCAGTAAAACTTTAAGATCATAAGTATTTTCCTTCTAAATTTGATAACATGAGTAAGACATTCTTACTTCTACAGAGTAGACATTATAACATGATCTCACTCATGCTCTGTTACAGCTCTGTAAGAATATGATTCAGCCCGTGAAAAATTTTCAACATTATACACGTATCCATTTCAGAGATGAATCACAACATACTTCGGGCATTCTGTTAGAAGTCAACGAACACATTATTTCGCAAAAGGTAAAACGGGATTATAGTTTAGTCCATATTCGTTTACTTACTTTGAATTTTATGAAGTGTTCGTGTATCGCCCACTTTACTTCCGATCTCTGAAATAGGAGACTGTTTATAGTTGACTCAGATAGAGCGAGTATGCATAAAAATCAAATACTTAAAATTATGATATTTAATACAAAATTAGACATTACAATCTAAAATAACAATACATATTACATTATTGTTTTGTGTTTGAATGTTTGTCGGATTTTGATAGATATGTATAATTTTTATTCCGATCACACGTGAAATAAAAGAGGAAACTTAGCATTGAATGTCCAGATTTTATGCGTGCACTGCCGTCGATAAAAGCTCGTAATACTTTTTACTGGAGGTCTGGGCATTTCACGATTGACAGTATCATATAATATAATCAAAAACTAAAAATATTTGCAATCAAAATAAGTTAACTTGATTAAAATTAAGTTATATTTTCAAGGTTAATGACACGTAATATTATTTTCGGTTTGCTATATTATTCACGCTACATACATTATATGAAATGCCAATAACCTTTTGCATTATTAATTACTTTAAACTTGATTGTGAATATTTGATTAGTATATTTTTATAACGTTTTTTACTATTTGCATTTTATTTAATGTTCAGTATGTGTTACACATAGGTTTAGAGAGAGAGTAAGTTTTCAATTGGTGGTATCCTTTTTTTACACACGTACAAAACGATAGTAGAACGTACAATATAGTATTGTAAAGGTATCAATAATATTATTTGTAAAGTACATAAAAATATTAACCTTACCTATAACATTTTTCTAAAGACAGTAAAATAGTGTTATATACTTAGGTACCGATCTCGAACCCTATTAAGTTTAATTGGTTAGTTTTATGCAATTCTCAATCAATTTTATGGAAAAGGATGTTGCGTGGATCGTTAACTACTAAGGATATTAAAAAATATTTTGACGTGTTTTATTATGGGTATTACCGAATACCACGTTTTATGTAGATGAATTACGTTTCCTTTATATTGCTGATGATTCATTGACTAACTGACTGATATATACTACACTCATTTTTTCAAAGCTTATATGACATTTTCTGGTAGGGGAGGTGAGAGTGCTATTTTTGTAGTAACAGTGAATTAAGGCGCTACAGTCATTTTTAAGTAAAAAAGGAATTTAATGGAAAAATATTTACATCGAATATTTTTACATGATTTTAGACGGCAAGGCCTAAATCATTTATTCAGTCGAGTGTGACATAAAATATCTGGGAGGCTTGGTTACGGAAATATGAGGCTTTGTTGTTGTGTGTTATTGCAGGCTTACCATTAATTAAAATCATCAATGCTTTATGTGAAAGTGTTATATAACAAATTTTAAAACTCTATATCTTAATCTGACGGTTTCTATGACATTTCGGTACTTAAAATATTTTTTCCTAAACCACTTATAAGAAATCCCATTCTTTTACCATAACAACGAGAGACGTTTAGGAAGCATACACTATCTTAATCTGACTCGATGTGCTCGAGTAAATCCAAAATTTGCCCCTTTGGCTCCCCGACTAATAGTGAAAATAGTAAATATCCTTTCAGGTATAGTTCACAAGTCAAACTAAATTGTATTCATATTATTATGATGCAACAGCATTCCATATTGTACGAAGTATAATACATACAAAAAAATATTTTACATAACAATCTGTTCTAATCGCTCATTTGTATTCCCCCGTCGATTGCATTTTCACTATCGTTTGGCTTCCGATATCACTTTCGACAGTTATTTTTGCGATGCAAATTATTTGTTTGTTAAGTTTTATTGTTTTTTTATCGTACTAATATTATAAATGCGAAAGTTTGTTAGCATAAATGTTTGTTACTTCTCCATTCATAACCGGCTGGACTGATTTCGATAAAAATTTGCAATGCATTAACAAGTGTATGCCACATTTTTCTACTGGAATTTAATACACAAATTGCTTTTTCCTATAAGCCGCGAGTGGCACCGCGGGGGACGGCTAGTTATATATAAATCAGCCATGCCTTACTAAAATGTATGTACAAAGTGCATAGACCATACGCCTCAATAGTAAGATATTTACACGAATCGATTTTCGTCGAACGAATCAAAAGGACAATAAAAATCTATCTTGTGTAAATATTAAAACTACGAAAGTTTGTGGGAAGTCTTAGATTGCCGATTTGTACTGTCACAAATGATCATGTTACTAAGCCATGCAAGTAACATGATAGAAACACGATAAACTACGAAATTGTTTTTTTTTTGTCTAAAATCATTAAAATAGTAATAATATAGGTAAACTAAAAAACTAAATCGATAGAAACTAACAATCTACGGATTTTAAAAAATAAACCCCAATTCGTCCCCAACTGGCGGAGTACCCAGCAAACTGATAGCATTGCCTCGTTGGACGACAATTGCTCTGGGGTCTCGGGTGGCTTCGATAATCTTTTTTTGGAAATCTCTCCAAAAAGCTTATGCACTCCCGGACCACATGAACCCAGGGTTTCCACCCCAAACGGTGTAGAAAAGAGGTTTCGGTTAAGATTCTTGAACTTGCGCCGCTTGAGGCGAAACTACGAAATAATTTCAGGCAGCCAATTCTCCCCTATTCTATTTTTTTTGGATTCGAGACATGAGAATCGGTCACCGGTTTCATTGATAAAACCGGCTAGAGTGATGTTGCTCAAAGCGGTCTCGTGCACGCACATTCACCTACATTTTCAATGTCACAAATATTTCACGCTATGTGATGCACGACACACCACTTATAATAAAGACACGCTCACACTCTCCTCGATGCCGCCGCGGTAAAACATAAGTACTTATGATTAATTAGCTACATCAAAAGTACATGTAAACTCAATCACCACTTTCTTATACAAATAAACTCTTATAAAAACCCGACCAAAAGACGCAATGTCGATATATACAAATAGGACTAAATAGACATCGAAGCCATTTAAACTTTTTACTCTATTGTAGACTAGTCGTTGTTAAATAAATTGACGAGTAATGTTGTTAAATAAATGTAGCCTGGATAATGTACAAACAATAACAGTTTAATTAAATAGTTTTAATAACCTTTCGAAAACCTGATGAGCATTTTTTAATAAAACTTAAATTATATGAATTTTAGATAGTGCGAGTCAAGCTTTATGTTGCGGCATACGCCCACCAATTACCTAGTAAAGTACAAATGAGTGCGAAGTATACTAATATACGAATGTCACTCTTATTTTGTATTCACTGTTTATTCACACAAGTTGAAACAAACAATTTATATATAAGGATTGTTCTTGGAAATCCTATGGTGGAATGTTATATCGGATGAAGTTCTACGACTACTTATAGACCGAGAGCTGGTAGAATTTTTTGAGAAGGTTTTTGAGGTAATCTGAAACCTTGTAATGTAAGGTCTCCTATTACATCCCAATAAGGAATTGCGGACCTGGTTAAAGAGAAGCGGGGCTAAAAAAAACTAAAAAAGGAGAAAAAAATATATTTCGGAATCTGATTGTTTATTGATGAAATTTCCTGTATTAAAATTTCAAGTTGCCGCAAATACATTTTTTATAGTTTGCGAGCAATTTTCGCAAACTTGTTTGCACGCACCTGACAATGTTAAAATCCTCACTAAATCTGGCTTATCATTTTTTCTATTTATTAAATATTCAGCTACAACATATAAAAATACATTTTGGATTAAATATATTTTTAGAATATTATTTTAAATAAAGGTAAAATGAAGGGTAGGCCCCACTTCTTATCAGCCAGCTCTACAGTGCCGTATTGGGGTGTAATAGTAGACTTATATGACGACGTTTAAACTCGCCTCATATACCAACGCAAAATTTGCTATCAGCTCTCAGATTATTAAAATGACCTCTATACAGTAATTAAAATAACAAATTATAATGTAGAGAAATTCAGCATTGGGGATCGCCGCCTGCACCGTGGTACAGCGGATTTTATTTTACGTATTTTATCTGCCTAGATTTTTTTCTAAATGTTTGACTAATTTTTATTATACGGATACTTTTGTATTATAAAAAGTAAAATTCACAGAGCGGATACCCCCTGACCCTAACATCTCTTTAAGTTCCAAGTTATAATACTTACAGAATTCCATTATAATATAATATTTAAAATACTCCTAGAACACCTTACAATATGCAATCAACGCCATTTTTTAATTAATGTCATAACATCTGGCACCCACTGGCTTTTAATAATTAATTAATAGGTCTATGTTCGATTACGCGCACTTTGTTTATATAAAAGCAACTACCACGCCATATTCTATAAGGTAGTTAGGAAATATTTCAATGTTTAAAAAACAAACATACTTGCATTTGTTTTACTAACTTTTTCTTTTTTCAGGAGCACACAGCAACGACGCGCATAGCAATGTATAAACATAACATTGTGTTATTGGTAAGTGTCTTCAAAGCTAAGCATACCAATGATTAGACTTCGTGATCGTGATAAGTCGGCTGGGCTCGACATAACGCGACTAAATAACTTAGTTCCACAATATACCTATAAGTCAACTTCCTTGATAGAACATCTGAATATTAATATATTGTTTTGCTGTTATTACTAGTATTTTTTTAAGTTACTACATAAAATATTAAAGCATTACAATAAAAAATAATATATTATTAAAGTATAGTAATGATAACAATAAGTAATTTATTGCCAAGTCCCTCGGGTACTTAGCACGGGGCCAGACTGACGTGGTGTGATGCGTCCATAGATTTTATTTTAATTTATTACATCTCATAAAATATTACTAATAAAAATCCCTTATTATAATATATGTACACGATATATGTACTCAAGACATGATTGAAATATTTAACAGCTGTTTGCTTCATGTCCTATTATAATGCAATAAACAAACATCAACGATTATGCACGCACGTCAAAAATGGTATTAACTGCTTCAATAAAATAATATTAAATGCATAAAACTACATAATCACATCCAAACAACCTCCAAGACATTGACATTGATGCAGGTATCTCATGTAATATTTAAAATTAAATCTCATGGCAATACTAGTTTTTACATTAAATAGACCTAAATGTTTATACCATAAGTAGGTAGTAAGCATTTAAGCAAATCAAACGATTTTTATAGTTATCTACGGATTTAAAAGACCGTGAATTCTTATAATTTCTCATTATGCTTTTTTAATGAGCTCGAAAAGTTCAATTAAGATTATCGAAGACTCTAGAAGTCATTGTTTTTTAGATTTTGATTATGTACCACGTGGTCACGCTGTGTGTTTTTCTCTTACACATCCACACTTGTATGGTAAGATATTTGGTACGTAATGTTTTTGTTTTTGCAAACAACCAAAAATACGTTACCTACGTAATTTTTTTATTTTTAATTTAGAGTCGCGCCAATGTGCACTGCATCCTAGGTGGGGTATGTGATCATAAAACATACATAACAGATACTATAGAACCAAAAGTACAGAATACAAAGTTACAGTACGCGGAACCGTTCTGTAAGGCAATAGTTGAAGCACGAGGTACAGCAGAACACGAGTCGGCATACAAGAAGCTCAAAATACCGGATTTCATCGACTCCTCGCTATACTTCAAGAACTGAACTGACGTCAAACCTCAAGAGGAATGCAGAAACTTGTCGATCGACTCCATCACTCAGGTCGGCAAGCTATCCGACGACATAGAAACTATAAAAAGAAAACCTTTTCGAAATCGTCCCCAACTGGCAGAGTAGCAAGCAAACTAATAGCATTGCCCCGTAGGATGGCAATTGCTATCCGTTGTGCCAGGTAGCTCCCTGCTCTGGGGTCTCGGGTGGCTTCGATAAGCTGTTCAGATATTTCTCTAAAGTGCTTGTGTGCTCCCGGACCCCATGTGCCTAGGGTTTCATTCATTCAAACTTGAGATCTCCGCTGAGGTTCATATTTGCGCCACTCGAGGTTTTCATAATTTTATATTATAAGGTACAATTCGAGAAATTGATAATAGGCAGATGCTACAGCAGAGCTTGGCATATCTGACAATATATCGGATCCAAGTCATGGTAATTGTAAACTTCTTTTGGGTGTCCGACTTTAAGAGGTCATAATAATGATGATTTGGTCCTCTGTATTATTCTGCATATATGGTTTTTCCTCAAAATGGTTTCTTCGTCCAGTTAAAAACTTAATGGATAGATCCTTAAAAAATAAAAAAAAAACCTAGAACTTAAGAAGTCATGACACAAACCGACCTAACGACGTACTCTGCTTAAAAATTTGTTTCCATACAATTTCCTTGCTGTTTACACTAACAACGGAGCTTTGGATCCTCAGAACGGCCATATTGACCACTAGTTGTCAATAAAATTGCGCAATTAAGCGTACAGGTATGTGGCCATTGCGGGCCATTGTTTTACTTTCACTGATCGTTACGAGAAAACGAGTAATAAAATGCATTTGAGTGAATTACGACACAAGTAATGTTACAAATAACACGGTAAAGTTATCCGTTAATAATACATAATATAATATTTTTATGATAGGGGGCAAGCGAGCAGACGGGTTACCTGATGGAAAGCAACTGCCGTCGCCCATGAACACTCGCGACATCGGAAGAGTCGCAAGTGCGTTACCGGCCTTAATGAGGGAATAGGGATAGGGGGATTAGGGAATTTGGGCCACCGGTAAACTCACTCAATAAACGAAACACAGCACGACGCACACAAGCCACTCAATAATATGAAAATGGTTATAATCTAGACAGTATAAATACAATCCTAGAAGCAAAGACATACTAACTATTTTAGTTAAACTGCACAAGTAAAAGCGCAGGTGCAAATAAAATCTTCTAAAAATATAAAACTAATATGTACTTCTAAAAATATAAAAGTCAAAGGACTGACCGTCACAGTTCACACACCATCACACAGCCAAAACCACTGGATCGATCGAGCCGGCTCGTTTGGCTTGCAGGCAGGTTCATATTATAACGTAGGCATCTTAGTGTATTGCCAAATTGTGGTTAGCTCATGATTAAATCGACCTCCACGAAGATAAAATCACGAAATGCAGGAGGCCGTAAATTTAAAAGTAGCCAACCGTTTTCATCACAAAATATATAATAGTCCGCCCCTGCCTTCAATCAAACATTTCTGCTGAAATTAATACAAAAATTATTGATTTAATTAGTAGTTACTTTACGTTTTAGTTTCTTTCAATATTTGTTTCATAGTTTGTTCTAGATATGATACGTGATTACACCAAATCATAGGCCGATTACAACTAGCACGACAATTATTATTAGTGTGTTATTAGATCAATTCTTAAAATAACGCCAAATTGGCAATTCGTACATTCGATCGACTTTCGAAACACGCAATACTGGTACTTTGTAACATACGGACTTTTGCAACGGAATTATATCATACTTCCAGTTACAAATCGAAGTTCAAATCTTATCGTAGGACAATCTGGGCATCATTAATCAAGTTGCTTCATAGTCAAATTCTATTCTACTTATTACGATCTTGTTTATAATAATTATTTAATACTAATAGTACACTCTGTTTGGTAGAGCATTTTTTCCGAGTAGTTTTATTTAGACAAGATATGATATGGGACAGCCACACTTCAGTAAGGCCAGAGAAATACCTCCTTACAGAAAAACTGACGTGAAAAAAGGTCGCGCTGTATTTATCCGACTGCGCCAGAAGGAGGGTTATGTTATTCGAGAGAATGTATGTATGTATATTCATCTTGATAGTGCAAGTGACACTGGGGACATAAAAAAATTAAATAATCAAAATGGCGGATTTTGAAGTAACAATTGTGACGTTCAAAAATTGTTTTTTCGCCCACTTAGGTCGAGTAGCATATTGTACCAGGAATGCAAGTTAAGCTCACCGTATGTAGGTTGCAGCTCGCCGAAGTGAATTTGGACCAAGCGGCCAAGTTATCAAGCCACTAACCTGCGCTTACGTAATGGGCGGTGGTTTCGCGTAGGGCTACTCCTACTTATGAATATGCTGCTCGCGGGTCTGAATCCCATCGATGGATCAAAATTTCAGTGATGGTATTGAATAAATGACTTTGATTCTAATTAATCTTTTATAAGTGTATTCTAATTACAAAACAAAATTTTAATAAAAAAGTCACCAGGTATATCTCTTTTATTAAAATCAGATCAGTGGTTACTTCTTATATTGTTTCTTATCGCTTCGGAATCTGCTATTAGAGCGGTGTTGGAGAAATCCTACTGGGTTTCAATTTCGCTAAAGCTTTGAAATTATTTTCAAATATTTCGGGGAAATGCCCCTTTGTAGATATCATTTACTTCTTTCTGCTGGTCAGGGTTTTCCACAAAAAGGTCCAACGTAAGCTAAGTAAATCGTGTTAGATACATTTCTGATCGAAAGAATAATAGTATTGAACAAATCGAATATTTACATTGTGGCAACCCTGTTACAATAACCTACAGTAGAGAATGACTCGTTTGTGCCTTTCTGCTGACCATTAGGATACACCCACTAATTTTATAAGACCGACTCTATGGTATTTCTTTGACCCGGTTTCAAAATATTAAATCATTTTTAGCTTAAGCAAAAGTTATGCAAAATGAGACCTAATTAGAAAGTACTAAGACTTCAATCGTCGAATTTTAAGGTGGTTGTCACATTGTCTCCTTACGAAAGCGGATAACAAGCTCTGGTCACCTGTTTGCAGGTTCGCGATAACGCGTAACGTAATAAGTCGACTTATGTAACAAACATTCATCACAAATGACTCATCATTTTGTTTAATTGTAATCATTATCTTAATATAACGGTATTGTCTTTAATTTTAAGATAAGTCAGTATTTTTAACTTGACACTATAGTTTAATGGTATACGTAATTTTTTGTATTGTTGGTACTTGGTGGAAATTCGTGTTCAACATTTCATTTCGAAATACATCAGAGATTCGAGAGTTTAATGATTGTTAACTTGATAAGATGTTAAATAGTGAAATCATGAAAAAAGATATTAGTTATAAATAATAACATTTTGATTCAAGACAGATTTTGTATTGATTCAAGCCAGATACAGTGAAGGTACTGATTTAAGTAATAAATAGTAGCAACGTTATCTGTGATTCAGGGGTTGAGCGAGTTTCTGCTCGCGGGTCTCAATCAGATTATAGTCGCGTTATAGCTAAAGTTCGGCTCGCGGATCGAAAAGTTTTCAGTGATCCGGGCTATTTAATTAATGATTTTGATTCTAACGGTTTTTTTATAAGTAATTCACGTGCAATAAAGTATATAGTATAAAAGTTTTAATTACAAAGTTCCGGTTGCCTGGTACTCGTTACAATAATCTTATACTTACCACGGAACCAGACTGACCTGGTTTAAAGCGTCCATAGATTACTATCATTGTTAATAGCTTTATTTTTGGAGGCAGGTATCACACAGTAGTTGGCTAAGATACTCCTACGTCCTCCTACCTCAGTCATTTACATACTTAACCAATAGTTTACGGTTTGCCAATTTTCACTAATAATTTGGCTTAATTTCTAAAAAACATTACCGCAATATCATTACCTAATACAATTTTGTTCCGATTAGTTCGACTTATCCTTCATTAAAGCAAATATACAGTTAAATGAAATCGGTACCAAACTTTTTTGCTATTACGACAGTCAACAATACCGGTAACCGTTGAGCACCGGTTTTACTATCTATATTTAAGTATATTTTTGAAACAATCCATTTTAGATCGTGTAGTATCCAGGTAGTGATTATAGACTGGCAGGCTGGCATAACGTTAAGAAAACGGTAAAAATTTGTGAAAAACAAAACAATAACGACGCAAATATAACACAACAGACCAGAATAATAACCATAATAACGGTTGACAGAAAAAAGTAAAAAGTTTAATAAAAGACTAAACACCTTAGGAAAACCGTTTAAAATTATCAAAACTAAATAATAAAATAATTATGGTTGAAAACCTACTTACCCAATAAAATGTTACGTGACACACATTATATTTTTTATGAAATTAAAAATATATGCATGTGATCTAGCCGGATACGTTAGCTAGGTATAGCTGATATAAAATACAGGAAACAATCAAAAACCCAATTATAAAATTATCTTACCACCAATTTCGGCATAATTGCTCCATGTTAAATTTTCATAGAATTAATATAGTTTTAAGTGACGTCATTTATTAAGAAATATTGCATAGGCGTATATGTACTACGAGCATGTATATTGTATAATGGGGGAAATTGAAAGAGAGCTAGTTGACGGACCTACGTCATTTGGTCGGTATATGTTAATTCTATGTAAGTTTTGATCCGTCGGCCAATGTGGATATAACCCGACCAAATAACTCAGTTTCACGACTGTATCTGTTTCAATTTCTCTGCCGCCCTTAAAAGGGCACTTTGCAATATTGCTAACAGCAATTCATTTTGTCATTTTTCCTGTAAACAACTACAAATTTAGCAAAACAGTGTTTTCACAATTAATTTCAAAATGATTTTGAACTAACTCTTTTATCAAAACTATTCGATTTTTTAACCAAAATGTACTAAAATGAATTGTAGAGCATTTCCTTTGCAATATTGCCATTACGACCTTTTTAGGTCCCCTGATTATATAATCATATCATTATACTATATACTATATACTATATACTATATGATAATCATACTAATATGTTGATAATTTGCTGTTATAGCGGCTACAGAAATACATATTCTGTGAAATATTATTATAAATTTCAACTTTCTGGCTATTACCGTTCTTGACTTACAGCCTGGAGATAGACAGACGACCAGAAATCAAAGCCTTAATAATAAGGTCCCGTTTTTACCTTTTGGGTACGGAACCCTAAAATCATTCTGAGATTTAAAGCAATAATAGAGACTTTAAGTTCTTGGTAAAATTAGGAAAGCAATACAATTATCTAGCAATACATATAATAAACCGCGATCTATCATTTATTTCTAACTAAAGCTAATCAATGATCAGCCAGATAATAAAAAGATCACTTTTTTTTTATTGGCTTAGCACTATATACTTACGCTTGCAGTAAAGTTCTCCGTTAACACAATGGTTGTCTGGAAGAAATCGCTTTTAACGATAAGACCGCCTTTGCCCAAATATTTTAATTAGATCTCTTAATTTAAGTTTATTCTAATGTTTTCTTTTGTAATTTGTGAGCAATAAAGTGCATTATTATTATAAGTTTATGCACACACCCATTTTGCTTACTCCTCTTCATACTATATCATACTCATTCTAATATAATTCTAATGCTAAAGTTTCTGAGTTTGTGAGTATGTATATAACTTTTTCACGCTTTAACGGCTGGACCGATTTTGATAAAATTTGGCATTGAGCTATTCGCCTATTCCTAATCCTAGGGGGATTCCCAATTCCCTCAAAAAGGCCGGCAACGCACTTGCGACTCTTCAGATGTCACGAGACCGTTGCCTATGGACACATAGGCAACTGCAGTTGCTTTCCATCATATAATCCGTCTGCTCGCTTGCCCTCTAAAGATCATAAAAAATCCTTGAACTCCTAGCTAAAAAGTATTTCCTTAAAAATAATTTTTATTTATTTTTTGGCCACCATTAATTTTTAGACTGAGATAGATAGGTATAATTAGTTTAGTGCAGAAATATCAAAGTTTGATCAAGTATGACGACAAGGCCAAGGTCTGTTTCACAATTCGTTGACTCTCTTTTAATTAAGCGGTTTTTATTTACAATTCATTAGGACAACTTTTATACTGCTATACATAGCTGTAACTATAACATAGCTGTTACATTAGCAATTACCAGCCTTTAAACGTGGCTTTTCCCACGTGGAAATAATTTATACCACTGTAGTCTTTACGTAATTTGAAAAAACGATTTTATTATAACATCTATGTATACGTATAATTGTGTGCCAAATTTATACACAAACATTAAGACAAAAATCCGAACAACAAACAAACTCCAGCAATCGCAAAAATGCCAGACTTTTTTTTCGATTAACATTAAATTGGACCGTTTCTAAAGTAAAATTGCAAAATATAAACAGTTGAACCCAGGATCTTCCCGTTTTTCAAAGTTCGTTAAACATATCATATTCTATCTATGTCATCTGTTCTTTACCGCCAAATTGCAAGGCAGCGTCAAGGTCCAATGTGGCGGTCATCTAGCACATGTTTTTCTGTCAGCTGTCATTTAACTCGGCTAATCGTAATCTTAACGCATAATTATAAATTTCTATTGACCCTGTGTTACCTTTG
>JAOTAV010061242.1:0-14709 GCA_026546445.1 Cyclargus thomasi | reverse complement strand
AGTACCCGAGGGACTTGTGTTACAGGTACCAGACAACGGAAATATATTTAATACTTTTATACTATACACATACTTAAATTTTTTATTATATAATACACATATTTAATGTCCATCCATGACCCAGGAACATTGAAAAACTTTTTTTTTTGTTCCGTTGGCGGGATTCGAACCGCGGTAGGCGTGAGCTACCAAAGCTCAACCACTGTGCCACAGAAGTCGTCGAAGTGTTTTGACAAATTCTAAAGTTTACGCGAAAATATATCATCTCAACGCAAACGAAGTTGCGGGCACAAGCTATCCATATATTTTATTTGGGCCTCTTCAAACGGGCTGTTTATGATACAACGTCATAAATATGTAAATAAAGGTAGAAAATGAGCTAAGATTATACAGATTCGTGACCCGACACGCACCTGACCGGTCTTAAAAATTCCTTAATCTCCCCGGATCCTTTACGACCGCCCCAAAACATTAAAATTTAATTTAAACTTACCCCACTGTATAGCTGAAATATTAAAAGAAACAATCAAGCTTAAACTACGAGCTATAGCATGGGTTCCGTAGGAAAAGTATTTTTAATGTGGATTCATATTTTGTTCTATAGGAAACCGGATTTTTTTAATTAACTATTTAACCTAAAAACCTTTTAAGTAATAAAACCTTTAAGTCGATTTAGGATTTGTGTTACGTCCTAAGGTAACGTGGCAGCTGCGTCATGGGGAGCTAGGTAATTATCATTAAAATATAATGAAGGCTTATGTCATATAGTGGCATTTTATTTCACTTTTTATATGTCGCGGCCGCTGGCAGCGAGGATTGGAATGTTAACTTTAGAAACCGGAAAGTACGTCCGTCGTAGAGAAGAGAGGATTTTATTCCCTTGTATTATATTCTACTTTATTGAACCTCCTCCAAGAAGGAATGAAGAGAGGAGATTGCATTCATGATATTTTATAACAATGATTCAGTACACTTATCAAAGACATTAACACAAATGGCAGTGGGAGGGGAGGCCTTTTTTTGTAATAACTCTAGCGTCGTGGAGACCTATATATGACTTATATGACTATATGACTAAAACGAAAACACTGGAGGTTTAACCAAGATGTAAACGTTTTTTTGGCGATCCTACGAAGAAGCGATAATGTTTAGGTCTCTGCTAACCCCCCTGATGTGACAGCCCACCAATTTCCTGAAGAAGCTTTATCCATACTTAATTTATTTTGCTGAAATTCGGTATTGAGATAAATATATATATTATGAGATAGTAAATAATATTTATCGATCCACGCAGAGCAAGCAAAGTGTGTTTTTATAAACTGCTTTAAGCCCATTTCCAAAAGTCATCCGGTTTCATTATTGGAATTTTTATCAGGGTCCCTCTTTTGTTAGAGAAAGACGTAAGCATTTTTACCAACAATATATTTCGCTGTATTTTCGCATAAAGTAGTAAAAAAATTACGTATAACGTAATTTAAAATAATGAAGCGGGTATTTTTAGGGTTCAGTACCCAAAGGGTAAAAACATGGACCTTATTGCTAGAGAGTTGAAATTTCCACAGATATAATTTTCATAAATATTTCGGTCGCTTTAACAACTGATACTAAGAACAAGTTAAATTTAATATTTATCTCTCATACAGCAAACATTTGTCAGATTCTTCCTTTTTGATGTTAGATGGCGCTGCAGTACCTCTACATCGTACTATCGTTATCTTGATGTGATCAACTGTTATAACTGTTCTACTTCCTTATTATAAATGTACGGAACCCTTCGTGCGCGAGTCCGACCCGTACGTGGCCGGTGTTTTGCGTTGCAACGTATTTTTAGGGTCGGTTGCACTACAATATATCATTTAGACAGAGGAAACCTTCGTTTATGGAAATTTATGGCGCGAAAAGTTTTTTCAGTGTTTAGCGGGTATCAATTTATCAAAACCTTTGACAGCACACTTAAAGTGCAGAGGACTTTGCCATAACATAATATTAGATGTTTGTTACGAGCGCTGTAATATACAGCAGGCATTTTTTTTTAACGGGCTTTGCCCACCACACATTCCCACCACTGTATCTCCTGTGTCGCCAGGATCAGCAGCGGTATCCAGCCACGAAAACCCTTTGATTTGATCTCAGGGAGCCCGAGGAACGCGCTAAAGCTGTCTTGGGACCCGCAACGAAATTAACAGCAGAAGCCCTATGATATGCCCTTTTTTCCGTCGGGAAATGCTTTACGCATCCCCGGTAGCGCTGGGGAGGGGCCACCGGGGTATGTGGGACACTCCCGGGCGAAGAAGCTACCCGAGGTTACCTCACTAAAACCCGACGGTGTTCCTTATAGTGCGCTGTACGGAGCCACGGGTGCTGTTACGTGGCCTCCGAGGCCGCGTCGACGAAATTTTATGATAACCAATTTATATATATTTATATATAAATAGCATTTTTATCCTAGATAATCACATACGTAGCACATTTTGAATCACCGAACACCGCTCCCACGTCACAGACAATACGTGTTTAGTATTCGTGTCAGTTTTAATATAAATGTATGTCTGTAACGTATTTATAATATGGGCAAATATTTTTTGCCGTGGGAGGGCCATGCTTCGGCACGAATGGGCCGGCTCGACCACAGTGATAACACGGCCTCACAGAAAACTGGCGTGAAACGGTATTGTGCTGTGTTTCGTTCAGTGAGTGAGTTTACCGGTGGCCCAACTTTCCTAATCCGGTATCCCTATTCCCATTCTCTATTCCCTCATAAAGGCCAGCAACGCATTTGCGACTCTTCGGATGTTACGAGTGTCCATGGGCGACGAGCGACGGCAGTTGCTTTTTATCAGGTAGCCCGTCTGCTCGCTTGCCCCCTAAATATCATTTAAAAAATATATCCGTGAAGCAAAAAGTAAATAAAAAAATGTATGTATGTTTTTTATCATTGATGTTTAGGAAGTCATTTCCCTTATAAGATTATATCAAAAGATGCTTCTTACTCTGTGGCCTTGATAGATAATTTGTCTATCAATAAACGATATTTAATTATACTTATTTATTCATATTTAGGTACATTTATAACTTGGTAGTATTAACCCCAAAAATTATTTATTGCTAGCGTTATATAAAGGAACTAGTTGACCCCGCAGACGTTGTCCTGCCGAGCTATTTTATGAATCTAAACTAAACCATTCTCAGATCCCTTTGAACACACACTCTCGGTCCAGTCGTTTAAGATAAGTTCAGTGACATAGACACTCACAGAAGAATTATATATATAAAGATAGGCTAAGGAAATAAGAGTTATGATTTAGGTCACCGGCAACTCATCACTCATCAAGTCAAGCCACTCAGCCGGTTTTCTATGAAGCCGTAGTATTTATTTGGTTTGGACCATTTGTGCCGATGGCTTTCCAACGACAGATCTTAACCTTAAGTTGCAGAAATTTACGAAAAGAAGTTAAGATATATTTTCAGAAAATATCAATTTCGAATTTTAAAAAAGCAGATAAAAAATAAGTTTACATTATTTTAATACCCATTTATAACCAAACCGAAAAAGTTAAATTCTATAATCGATTGGAGCGCACGTGGGGAACGAGTCAGAATTGATTCGTTGTTGACCGTGAAAGTGGGTCAGCTTTTTGTGTTGAACTGTCTGCGGTGCAT
Organism: Cyclargus thomasi; assembly: GCA_026546445.1. Taxonomy (NCBI): domain Eukaryota; kingdom Metazoa; phylum Arthropoda; class Insecta; order Lepidoptera; family Lycaenidae; genus Cyclargus; species Cyclargus thomasi. The sequence continues at coordinate 11,049 of JAOTAV010061242.1, read as the reverse complement.
TCTTAAAGCGTGAGCTTGGATGATCTGGAGGGTTCCGTATGACGGTATGAAATACAACCTTATTCATGAAGCGACTGTTATTTGAATTTTGTCGAGTTATAACACTTACCGTAAACTCGATATATTAACCCTAGCCAAAAATTATTACAAATGTGTGGGTTTGTTTGTTTACTTTTCTTTTTCCAGACCCTAACAAAGCAATCAATCGACTTGATTTTTCGAAAAATCAAGTCGATTGGTGGCTTTGTTAGCCTATGGGCTACTTTTGATCTTGGAAAAACATAATATTTCCACGTAAGCGAAGCCGGGCGTAAACTAAATATTAAAGGAGCTGAAGCTTATTAAAGTATTGACATTTTCCACATAAATTAAGTAAATTCATTGCGGCAACCAAAGGATTTTTTTAAGTTCCACAATATTTAGAAACTAATTTACTTATTCAATGTTCTTTAGTTCAACTAAAATAATATTAATGTTAGTGACGTCATGATAGTCTAAAATAACGTGGTCCGTAACCAAATTGTTTCTGTATACAAATAATGAACGCAAAGCACGAGACCCTAAAAGCATCTTGGTCCATACACTCAACCAGTTCAGTAGTACTCGACCTTCGAATTAAAATAACGGTACATCGAAGGTACCATCAAGTACCGTCATTCTTTATTACGTAGGGCTTAAGGGTCCACCGCACTAGACATGGTAAAGACCCTTCATAGCTCTTCCATGAAGATGTCGGCTTATTTGAGGAGTTTGAAAAACTGCATGAAAAATTTGCATTTCGATTTGTGGCTCTGGATCATATTTTGATACATTGATCATATTTATTAAGGAGTAGCTTTTGACCGCATCCACAGAATACACTGGGATAGGTAAGGATAGGTTTAGGTTATTTTAATTTTTGCCAAAATGTTTCTGTCTATCATAAATTTCAAGTCATCTTTTTATCGATACTCGATAACGACTTTACTAAAATTTTATAGCAATTTTAGTTGCGCTGAGTCGCTGTAAAATTTTTCCACGCTAAAAATTTACGTAGTCGGTATCGACTATCGATATGTAAATGCTATTGCTTCAAACTGCCGTGTGAGAACCATACTTCCGCACGAATGGGCCGGCTCCATTCCTACCTATCCATATGATACCATTTTCCCCAATTCCCTTACCCCTATTCCCATTCTCTATTCCCTCATAGAGGCCAGCAACGCACTCACGACTCTTCGGATGTTGCGAGTGTCCATGGGTGACGGCAGTTGATTTTCATCAGGTGATCTGTCTGCTCGCTTGCCCTCTAAATATCATAAAAAAAACTCAGGGTGGAGCCACTGGTCTCTAGCTCGCCGCGTCGCCGCTGCGTCGACCGCAACGCAGCGGCGCGGTGTGACCTCGTTCTTTCTGTATCATTATGTTTTTTATCATATTATGACCATCGCTAGCGGGAAATTCTCATTCGCGCCGGCCCAGCCTCCTTCCCACGGGTAGAATGTGAGAAAACATGTTAACTTGTATGACCATACGCAGAGATTACTAGCTAATCTATACATATAATAAAACAGTAAAATTGGAGTGTCTGTACATTTAATATTTTTCAAAAATGATCAATGTGGGGTTGCTAACGAACAGTAATAGAACACATATCGACAGAAAAAAGTTGTCTGTTTCTCTGTTTGTACGCGCTAATCACGGGAACTACTAGACGAATTTGAACGAATTTTTTTTGTTTATTACCTATTATCTGGGCAACATATAGGCTATTTTTTATCCCTTAGTCGGCTCTGGCGGCTTCGCTTCGTCTTATTCATTCTAATATACCTCATATACATAATAATATAATTAATAATGACCGACACTTTCGCACGTTAAAATCGTAATTGCATTAAGTATCGTTAATGGAGCGGAAAAATGCCTTTCTCTAGATGACTGTAATAAATTTATTATTTTTAGATAGATTGTGATGATAATTTTGCTCAAGGTAATGTATGGAGTAGCGCAGGAGCCAGCAAAAAGCAAAAAGATCTTTGGGTAGCCCTTGCCCGGCAGAGGTACAGTGATAGCAAAAATAATAAAATTATAGCAAGTCGAAATTGATGCCACCTTTTTGTTTCGATAAAAAATAAAATTTCTCACAGTCGTCGATACTATAATCACAGACAAATCAAACAAGCAAAATGTCCAAAAACATAAACTCGACTGCAGGAACCATTGCAATTAAGCATAAAGTTTTTTGGAAACTCACAATTTTGACTTTAAAATCCCCCACTTGGATTTTTTTAATTTTTTAATGTACCCAGTGTCACTTGCGCGGTCAAGACGAAACTAACGATACCTCATACATTAAAATTCGTCAAGCCATTTAAGGCTGCAGAGCGTGCCAATCAATATATATATAATAAATACATACATACATATACACCTCTCAAAAAAACTAACCCTCCTTCTCACGCATTCGGGTAGAAAGGTAAATGTTCGCTTGGATCTTTGTCCAACAGTCACGCTAAAACTACTTAACTAAATTTAATGAAACTAACGATAGGGTATTAGGTAACCTAGATGTATAGGCTATTTGTTTATTCCGATGAGTAATCTCGTAGGATTTAAAAACACAAGTATTTTTAACATTCATAAGCTGCTTAGACCCGAGAGCCGGGAGAAAAATACATACGAACACACACTTAAATTAGTGCAATACAATATACAGTACATCATATTTGGAGCTAAATAATAAAGCTTAAGAATTCACTGATCACTTAGAGATCCCCATAATTATTTTAATAATCGAAAACTTTAAAATGGTCAAAGAATTCGGTCATTGTACTAATATAGCAAAAATTTAACAATCGAAAGGAAATTACGTCGTTTATGTAATAATGACTTTTGTTTTTGGATGCGCTCATAACTCGTTTAGTCGGACTATTATCTTCTGTTCTGTTCTCTTTTGTCGTTAATTACTGTGATGTTCTACAAAATAGAATACTATAGACATTATAACAATATTTTTTGCAAGTACATGAAACGAGCTAAATGCTCAAAACCAGAAAACCCGACTGCAGGAACCATTGCAATTTAAACATCAAGTTATGTTTATGAAATGGCTATTTAAAGCTCTTCATTTTGATACCCTACTCGACCTAATTAAGCGGAAAAAAATTTTTGGAACCTCACAATTCTGTCTCCAAAATCCGCCATTTTGATTTTTTAATGTACTCAGTGTTACTTGCGTTATTGAGACGAATCTAACGATAGCTCATACGTTAAAATCCATCAAGCCGTTTAGGCTGCAGAGCTTGTCAAACAATTATACATACTACTAACCTCTCAAAAGAAATAACCCTTCTTCTGGGGCAGTCGGGTAAAAATATGTTGTTTTTTTAATTAGATTTGAACTTGTCCATGCAGGTCATATTACCTTGTCTGAAAGATGCTCGGTGCGTAAACTATGTTCTTGAATTACTCAAGTTTTTACCTTTTTTTTGCATGGGGAAATGCTTTACGCATCCTCGGCAGGCTGGGGACATCGGCTGGGGTATGTGGGACTCTCCGAGGATCTACCCATTAAAACCCCATGGTGCTTAACTCTCCGCTTGAGCAAAGTTCCGGGCACGATTAATCCTCCGCAACTCAGCCAACGGTTGACTTTCGTCACATCATCGAGGTGCAGGCTCTTCTAGAGTGGTGTACTATGTACATCACTGTTCTCTCTGAGCCTCGGTGTAATGGATAGCAGTTTCCCCACACCGCCACCCTGAGTATCCTTTAAGGAAAAGAGCTGCGACCACTCCGTGGTGCGCGTTTTCTTTTCGGTCGTCTCTAAGGGTCGAGCGCCTCGCGTTCTCTCCTGCGCTCGGCCACCTCCTTGGCAGAAAACTCAAATTTTTACCTACTGACAAAATTTTTTTACTGACTAGATTACCCTAACTACCAATAAATAGGTACCTACTAATTTATTTTCACCGAAGGATTTTGCCCGCAACTCTGTTGCGCCAAAATCCGATTTTCTTGCGGGAACCGTACATTTTCAGGGATAGAAAGTATACTAGTATCTAAATAACTCCATAACAAATTTGAATAAAATTGGTTCAGCGGCTTAAGCGTGACAAGGTAACAGACATACAGGCAGACAGATAAACACACTTTTGCATTTATTATATTAGTATGGAAGTATAAATTCGGATTTTTTAAAATAAACAAATATTTACAACCGAACAAAATATAACCTCTTTTTTGGAGGTCGGTTAAAAAGTTGATTCTATGTTTTTTTATGATATTTTAGAGCAAACGAGCAGACGGGTTACCTGATGGAAAGCAACTGACGTCGCCCATGAACACTCGCGACATCCGAAAAGTCGCAAGTGAGTTGCGGCCTGTTTTGTTTGAAAATGTCTCATTTGTATAGGCCTCCACCGGGGTTCGAACCAGCACCCTCTCGAGTGCGAACCAATGGTCTTACCCACTAGGCTACAGACACATTATATATAACATTAGTACGTCCGTTCTATTTTATTCTTTTCATGATTAAATTTGCAAATTTGATTGTTGTAGCACCAACATAATATTATAAACAAAATCTCTATTAATGCTATCATTTGTTTATATAAGTTGAATAAGAAGTTTGGATGAGATCCTAGGTACAAAAACCTAACATAAGGTTTACAAACAAAGGATATAGGCGAAAAGCCTATAGATGATCCTATTTTTTAATAATAAAAAAAATGCTAATATTTGATATACCTACTGTCAGAAGTACATCAGTCTGTTATATCAGTATAAGCGTGCACTAAAGTCGATTAAATCTAATCCTATTATTACTATAAAAATCAATCAACTTAATACGATTATACATGACTACAGCCTAAGTAATTGGACCCAAGAGTTGACTACAATAAGTATCGGTCAAGTGCGAGTAGGATTTGCACGCGAACGGTTCCGTACAAAGTGCCAAAATATCAAAAAGTCTAATGAGTAAAAGTCGTTAAAAAATACCGTTAACTCTGGACTTAGTATTAGTTGAACAAAAATAAAAAATTCGCAAAAATTTTAACTGTCTATTTTCTTGGAATACGGATAGGCCGACAAACATTGAAGTCTTAGAAATTAGGACCCTATTACTAAGTTTGGAACCTTTGGGTACCCTTGTATCTAAGCTTACCTTATGGCGCAAACCAACGACTACTACAAAATAAATAAATATATTAAGTCAAAGTGAAATCTAAGTCAATAACTTTTTATATTCATTTCATAAGTCAATTTCTAATCACAGTATGCGGTAGTCACGAAAGAATGGTAGTCGACGTCCGTGGCGTATTTTTAACCTTCTTTCAATAGTTCGAAAGCCTACTATTAAAATAAGGTTCAAAATACGCTAGCACATAATAACCTCTTCGCCCGGTCACCTAGAAAACTAGTGCTAAAAGGTGCTAATCTAAGAAAGTTAGTTCAGCTTTCTAGCACAAGACCTAGATGACTAACAATGTACATGATAATTAATACATAGTGCAAATTAGAATACATCGATCAAGCTATTAGATTTTAATGATTAATAGGTGTATCATAAATACGATAATAAATTATTTTTTGTATCCTCCCGCCTCCGCAATGAACGAGCGGGTGCTAAAATAAAGAAACTATTCACCTTGAGAACTCTTTCGAAAAGTAAACGTCACGTTTGCCATTATTTTTAACAAAAAACTCTTTTTAACCGACTTTCAAGGGAAAAACAAAAGGTCATAAAAAAAACTAAAAAGTATTGAATAATATTTATTCTTTAACGGTGTCTGTTTCGGAATTCGAAGCCACCTTAGCCTATTTCCGTATTTTCATTATTTTTAAGTTGGTACAAGCTGTCATAGTTTGTGCGTTGGTACAAGCTGTCAGGAACGAAACAGATTTTTTTTATTGGTACCCGTCTATAAGAAACAAAGAGTTCCATTAGCATCTTAGGAACATCATATCTTTTGGTGTCAAACGATTAGAATACTAATATCAATCAAAAAAACTAAAGTCATCTTAACATTAATATGTCCCTATAAATTTTGAGGTATTTTGGGGTATACTAGGGTCATAATGTGATAATGAATGGTGCCTGGTGTGATGGCAGTGATGCTGATGAAGATGAATATAATTTATATTGCAGTAGTATATGCTTTCAGTTCCTAAAACAACATCTTAAACCCCAAAGTCATATCTCTAAGAAGTAACGAGTTCTCTCTGTACCTTCGGAACCATGATATACCTTGATACTAATCAATACTTATTGGTAGCATTTGTTAGTGGATCCCTTTTGGAAAACCAACATCACCATATGGTTCAATGCAAATTTTGAAGAATTTCCTCGATTACTCATGCATTCTATCTTCAGGTCACTACTTTTGTGACCATGGTACCAAATTGGAGTAATACCCAATACAACAAATAAAAAAAAATATAAATCGGTTTACCAGCGGCGGAGTTATCGTTGAACATACAAAAATAAAAAATATATATCCCCAACCAAACATATAACCTCTTGGTTTTAGGAAGTCGGTTAAAAATGGCATAATGCATAATCTGAAAATTTCAACCTTTTAGCTATTGTCGTTCATGAGATACAGCTGGAGACAGACGAACAAATAGACAAACAGATTATCAGATGAACAGGCGAACGGACAGACAGGCATCGAAGTCCTAGAAACAGAATCTGGTTTTTGCTCTTTGAACCTTAAAAGAAACAAATTTTTGAATATCTATCACTTTCTGAAGGTAATGGCTAGGTAACTATTAGAAATGGATCCAAAGTGTAACAGAAAAAGTTTTAAATAATTTTATTAGCTTTTATTTTTCGTACAACAGAATTTTGAACAAACCACCGTTTCCGAGAAATACGCAAAAAACTAAAATTCAGGACCTTCTTTGTACCCCTCTCCAGCTCACCTTGGGATGGGGACTTTTAGTATGTTAAATCTCCTAACAAGTCCAAACCAAGTTCCAAAGTCAAATTTCCCCTTTCGACTTTTCCATCCACACCCCCTTTCTGAGCATTTATTTACTAGCATACTGTATGGGAGTAACGTTTATTTAGTTTTTTTTTATTCGTAGTAAAGATAAGTAGCATTTTGTCTTTATTCATTATATGACGACTAGCTTTTGCCCGCGGTTTCGCTCGCGTGGTATTTGATAAAAAAAAATGTTCTTTCCTTCGAAGAAAAACTTATGCGTACTCTGCTTACACGGTCCGTATTCGAGAATCAGCAGATTATTATGAACCAAAATGAGTTGTGGTTTTTTGATCGCACCATATCGATGCCAAAAAATGACCATACTTAGAGTCACCGGCTTACAGCGAATTATAATTGAATCTGTATTTTTTGCCTTAATAGTGGCAAAAAAATTGGTTTATTGTGTGCCCTTAAATATTTAATTAATTTATTTAAGATTTATTATTTTTTCTTTTGGTGGCAACATAAATACATAATCTGCAAAGATTTACTTCTCTGGCTACATATAACCGTTCTTAAGACACAACCCGGAGTTAGACAGACAACTTTTTTTGTCGTTTTGTGTTCTATAACAAGAGATAAGTGATTGAAAACGATAACAATAAGATTAATGACTTCAAAATAGCAGATTCACACACGCGACAAAAGAAACTGAAAGCATTTCTTGTATATTTATAATGTAAACTAAACGTTTACTCACTCTCAATGAATAGTTTAGCCGTATGTGGAAATAATTATATATCTCATGTATAATATTATTTAGTTTTTGCTGTATCGCATAACACTTTTACATAATATTCAGTAATGTATAGACGGGCTAGCATGCGATCTGAGACTCGTAAAATGATGTTCTCCACCTCAACCTCTCTAGGCTTACAAAGTAGAGCTAGACCAAACTGACTTGAAGACATGAATGGAACAAGATAACTAACAATTTGGAAACCTACGTGTTATCCATAAATCGAGACTTTCTAAGCACAAAAAATATTTTCAATCCAATAAATTGGATTCCAGGTAAAGCTAGATAAATAACTAGGTAGACAAGATTCGCAAAAAATTAGAAAAAAAAATCCCCAAATTCGAATGGTTTAAAATTTATTTGTCTACTTCATGAACCTGATGCTTATAATTGAATACATAAGTGGAAGAAGCGGACAACTAACATTTTGTAACTGTTTTATTATCTAGCTACACATCAAACCCACATTATTTTAATTTTAAAAAATTTTGTGGAAAAACGTCCGTTAACGCAAAAATCCGGCAGTTTTTAAAATGTTACATATATTTCTTCCACTTATGTCTTAAATTATTATGAATTGTATTTTATGTCGACTATCGTATATCGAGTTCTGTGTTCACTATGAAAGTGGAAACGCCGAAAACGAAAAATTTTGTTATTAGCATGAATAGTATGCATAGTAAGATGAGAAGTTAGTATAAATAGTAAGCATCAAGTGACTTGGGCTCGAGCGCTTGCCCATACAAACATTTTTTTTTCTTTCAGAGCTGCCACTTTCACAGTGAACTCCATGAACGGGATGCATGCTCGGGATTATGCCTTAATAATCACTTCACCCTGTAATTTTACACGCGTTTAAAATTCAACTTTATGTATACAGTATTAAGGCTCAAGACTATCGTAATATAACTGTAACTAAGCAAGTTAAGAACAAAACGCGTTAGCTCTCGGTCAAAATTAACTTTTAAAAGGAAAAGTTAGAAGAAAGTCACTCTCAGTCAATACTCAATCGGGCATAACAATGACCTTCATGTCCTGAGCTCGATTTCTTTTGTTTGTAAGACCTAGTTAGAAAAACGAAATTTAAGGTGACCGCACATAAACACCGTACGCGCCGCATTTCTTGTTAACCTCGTTAATCGGTTTACGAAATGCGGCGCGAACGGACTACGATGCGGGTGGATATGCGAAGTTTCGCATCACAGTACAACGAATTTAAAAAAAGTGGCGCCTGCGGTGCTAACGTACGAATACCTTAACTCCCGTGTAATGTTGGTACTATCAGACACATATTCATAGCTACGCAAAAAAAGACGTTATTTTGTCGCTGTATAACATGAAATTGATATAACCCGACCAAATGACGTAGACATTATTTATAAATCAATTTCTTGGATTAGACCACGGGGGAAATTCAAACAGTGACAGTTGACAGACTTACGTCATTTGGTCGGAATATGTGATTTCCATATGTCAAACTCGTGATCTCGTGGATATGACTCGACCAAACTAAAATCTACAAATTCCACAATCTAGCTCTGTTTCAACTTCCCTTATTATACATTCCGAACGTTACTAAATTTCATTCAATTAAATAAAAGTCTATTTAAGAAAGAAAACAGCATCTCCAAATTTTTGGTCATGATCTTAAGTATTACGCACTGACTACAAAAATACGGGCCGTATAAACTCTCAACAGGGCAATTGCGCTATTAAACGCGTTCTAATTTAGGTTCAACTCTGTTTCGGTTGAGTTTCAGCTAAGGTTCGGTTTCGATGCAGCTGAATTTTTTTTTTAGTATCGCGCTATCATTCTAAACGTTACCAAACCTCAAGACGAAACTCGAACACAACCGTTCTCGAAGATCTATTGAGAATCGAGTCCACCTACTCGCACTCACAGATTTGAATGACGTTATCAATTGAAAACAAAACTATCTTAAAAACATACCCACGTCAATGCGCTAACAATGGCCTATACATTATCTTCAAAAACTCGTGACTATAACAATTTTTATCACAATTACTTTCAAATGAAGTAATTACACATGTAAATATTAGTTAATTGTATTAATGATCTAAGTGCGATCGATGTAATCGTAATTAACACTAATTACACGCAACAATGAGTTATATAATCGATTAGTTCTTAAATCAATACCTATAGCTGTACAGTGCCCACTTCGTTAGGTTAGCCGTTCGTTTGACAAACAGAGGCCGTATTCTAATGGGGCTTCTACACGGGGAACAAACATCACGCAAAAGTGATGATGCAATACATTTTCAATCTTACGCAAATGAACTGAAGGTGCATTTTAGATATTAATGTTGTAAATGGTTTGTCAAACACGAAACTCGATGCACTTCAAATTGCACCCTCAGTTCATGGCGTAAGATTGAATTGAGGGTGCATCTTAGATATTTATGTTGTAAATGGTGTCCATCTAGTAGCTATTTTCAATCGTCCGCCATGAACTGAGGGTGCAATTTGGATTTCATCAAAGTGCACCTTTGCGTGATGTTTGTTCCCGCCGTGTAGAACCCCCATAAACCGTCTTGACAGTTGAGGTTCAAACAAACGATTCAGAATGAAATAAAATGGCGTCGGTACAACTATTATTGAACGTACATGTTTTATTAGAGCCGAACGAATTTCGGTCAAGCCGATTCGGACGAATCGGACATTTGGGCGCGGGTAAGTATGCGAGGTTCCATGACATTTGAAGACATAAGTGGATAAAGCAGATAAGTAACATTTTTAACTCCCGAATTTTTGCATTAATTGATGCTTTTGGACCTGAAAAATTAATTTAATAACTTGTTTGTTTTATGTAAAAATTTCGTCGCTTTTAATTATAGCAGTTTTTTGCGAAAACTTTTTGCGACACTTTTTTATTTTCACAAATTCACATCCTCAACTTTCATTCATTAACCCAGTTTGAGACCTGAATACGATTCCAGTTAAAGATAACCGTTGTTTTAATTGAAGAAATATAATAAACTGCGTTTTACGGCTAGACTTAAGGTTTTTATGTGCGAATTTATTGTTATAACCTATTTACTGAGAAGTTATAATAGTGGCCAGTTATAATAATATATCAGTTTTTTTCTCTTAGTCACTTATCGTAATATTACCCTTAAGTTCTTTGACTTTCGGTCATTGCAACTTTGTGCTGTCTCCGCTTTGTATGGGGTTCTCCCCCAGTAAATTGAATACTTCCTACTCCTCTTATATTCTTCTGATTAATTTCGTTGCGGGTCCCAGGACAGCTTTAGCACGTCCCTCGGGCTCCCTGAGATCATATCAAAGGGTTTTCGTGGTTGGATACCGCTGTCGATCCT
>JAOTAV010061231.1:0-14710 GCA_026546445.1 Cyclargus thomasi | reverse complement strand
AGCAAAAATTTTGAAAATCGGTTCACAAACGGCGGAGCTATGGTTGAACATACATAAAAAAAAAAATAAAAAAAAAATATATATATATCCACAGCCGAACATAATAACCTCCTCGTTTTTGGAAGTCGGTTAAAAATCCAGAGTTTTTGTTTGAAGCTATAAGAAAACTCACGTAGACAATATTTATCTAGTACCATCTAAGAATTGATACGGAGCCAGCTGACGGATCTACGTCATTAGGTCGGATTATATTAATTTCATGCATTTCGTGATCTCTTGACTGGCTTTTTATTTACTTAGATCAGCAATGTGGCTAACGAACTATCCTGAATAATATCATTTGATATTATTGTGTTTGGCTGTAGTTTTATATGATGTACAAAATTTTGGTGATAAGAGTATTTCACTAAAGCTTAAAAATTAATAAGATTTTTGTGTCTTATTTATTTTGACTTCACGAGGCCTAGAGGTGGTCTTTGGGCGATGGGACCCTAAGATGATGGAACAAAAACTACAGGAGCCCGGAGCGGGCAATCAAAAAATACGCCCCTGGTCGTGTTACATAAATATTTTACACAAATATTTCGCGGCACTGCGCGCGGCGCTGCAATTTCCAACAATTCATAACAACGCCGGGGTAATCAGATTTGCTCCTGCCTTCATTTCCAACTGATTGTGTTGTGCCTTTATAACTGCTGTGTTAATTTCTGTTATTTGTTGTAAATGAAGAATTGAGATTTTTATGTAAACGTGTTTGTGTTTGGGTTGAAGTATTTTTCATTATGCACTACTAAAGTTACAAGTGTCGTCTCTATGACACGCGTATATCTATTTAATAATACGCGAGGGGTAAAGATTATTATCCTTTTTAGGAAAAACGAGTAGATGTAAAAGCATAAAATTTCTCCCAGTAATAGTTGATATGGCGGAGGAGCGTGGAAAACCAATATCATTTTAAAATATGCTTTAACGTTGCATATTTTTTAATAAATAAAACGCTACGCACACTAAAATATTTTGACATGGCACAATAATCATATACGAAATACTCTTTTGTTTATGGTTGAAGTCTGTAATTTTTTTAAATAAATGGTTTAGTAGGCCTGGTAAAGAGATTTTTAAGTCAAATTGAAATAAGTGATAGATTATATTATTTTTATAGCTCTCATAAAACTTATTATTTTTAATATTGACATCTAGTACGTTTTAAAAATGCCACAAGCTTTGAGTCACATTACGTTTTGAAGGAACGCGTTGCGTTATCTGCCGCGCGTCCCAACGCCATATTGCACACAATGCTTAATTTCGTTTCACAGATGCAACAATCATTATACATGTAGCCTTGTTCGACTCACACATATTTTCAAAACTTTGTAATAAATACAACATTTTTTTGTTTCAGAAGTAACAAGGAGATTCATAAAGTTACCGAAGTTCTTAAGAGGAGGTAAGTTTTAGTTTAAGGGCTTCATTTGTTTTATTTCAACAAATAAAACATTCCAAAGTTTCATAAAGCGATAGGTTTCAGACGGTCGCTCTATCACGGTTAACTTTTTATCGAAACTGAAATCCGTTGAGGGAGGACTGGCATAAATTTGAATAAGAAAGCGAGCTAAATGATTTGAATTTCAAAATAAAACGAAAATCTCTACTGTAACAGTATCTGGCTACTTGAGAATTATTAGTAAAGAATTCTAGTCTGGGAAATGGTTTCAACTTTTACGGAGATTTTTTTTCGTTACTAAAGGATGTTTTTTGTTATTTCTGCATATTATGTAAACTGTAAGTTGACACCCTCAAGTTTTTTAACTATTGGCTGACATAAAAAAAATATTATTATTTTTAACAAAAATTAAAAATCAACTTCCAAAGGTAAAGACAAAAATAATAAAAAAGAAACTAAAAAGTATGAAATAATATTATTATATGGCACAGGATTATTCCAAAGAGTGTACAGCGAGGTACTCAGCCACAGAGTAAAAGACCCGCAGAACAACTCCGCCGGATTTAATTGTACTAATAATTAATTTTTTCATTCGTAAAAGTAACTTTGGTACAAACAAAACGTCCAAGTTCATATGGCAAGCAAGGAACTGCTTTTCAGCCAGAATGGAGCGCACGCGCCTGGGAAAGGGAATAGAGATTAGGGAAGTTGAGCCACAGCAAACTTACTTACTGGACGAAACACAGCACAACGCCGTTTAACACTAGTTTTCTGTGAGGCCGTCGAAACTTTGGCTCTTTCGTGCCGAAGCATGGCTGCCCCACGGCAAATATATTATCTTTCTAATAGTATAAATTCAAAAGTTTGTAAGTTTGTGGATTTGTGAGTTTGTGAGTGTGATGTTAATACTTTACGTTTAAACGACTGAACAAATTCGATTAAAATGAGCATGGAGCTAGCTGGTATCTTGAATTAGCACATAGAGTACTTTTTATATAAAGGGATAAAAAGTATCCTATGTGTTGCCTAGACTTTAAAGCTATTGAATAAAAAAGATTTATTCGAATTCGTTCCGTAGTTTCGGAAATTAACGCGAACAGACAAACAGATAAACAGGCATCTGTTGCTAAGCCACATTTATTAGTTTGTAAAAATATTAATTGTACAGACACGCCAATTTCACTGTTTCATTATAACATGTATAGACAATTTTAGCATTAGAAAGCCACATTATCATTGAGTATCGTATACTATATTAAAATCTAGAATAATCGGCCAGGTGCGAGTTGACCTATGTAACTATTTTGTGTGACCTATGTAACACAATGATTTGAAATGGGCTCTTATAACTATTGTAGTATATTAAAATACATATCTAATGACATGCTACGTCCTTATTGGTCCTTGGACCAGCCTCCATACATTTTTGCCAATTACGATGTATTGACTTTATGGAATAATTACTAAGTATTTATTAAAATATTGCAATGTTATAAATAAATAAATAAATAAATATAAACTTTTACGATGTATTTTGTTTGTGAATGATGACAAAAATTCAAGTTTCAGTAAGTTATTTCTTCTTGTTTGTCCCGAGCTGACTCAGCCAAAATTCTCAATCTACATTCGTAATAAATTTGCATAGGGATCGTGTACATTTGTAGACAGAATATTTCCTTTAAGTTTCTCTGGAGAGCCATTTGAAGAACCGACTGCAAAGCCAACTTAGTTCGAAATGTTCACATGACACATAAAATTTTATTATACTTTTAAGCGTTTTGTTTTTGATTTTGAATACTAAAATAAGCATTGTAATTATCATAAGAATAAAAATCTATGCAAATGAAAAAGTACTCTATGTTTAATTTTAATTTAATTTTAACGGAAAGACTTTAACTGCCGTGAAAGGACATGGAAGTATACACTTTCCATGCCGGAAAAAATGTAAGATCCTCACGTAATAAACTAATTTTGTCGTACCGGAGTAGTGGACGTAATCTACTCAATAAATAATAATGTGATCTACTCAAAATAAATAATTAGGGATTGTAAATTACAAAAGTCACGTCTAGAAGTTTTAAAATATTTAAAGACATAAGTGGAAGAAGCGGATAACTATTATTTTGCAACCCTCGAGTAAATACTATTTTTTCCCATAAAATTGCAACAAATCTTATGACTTACCTATTTTATTATTTAGCTGTAAGTCTCTCTACCATTACATATAGCATACATTAAATCCACATTGTTTTAACTTCAAACCTTTATCTGGTCCAAAAGCGTCCATTAACGCATAAATCCGGCAGATTTCAAAATGTTAGTTACCTGCTTCTTCCACTTATGCCATCATTTGTGAGTGACGTTTTCAATTTTCATCGCATGGGGAACCGATACATAAAACCATCTTTATTCAATTCGACCCTACCCTGTAACTCGTCACATATATTTTACAGGCGGCTTTTATCAAAGGTATTGTTGGGGGAGCAAGGCAGTTGATACGGCGTTCCCGCGTAATTGAGTCAAAAGGGGATCCCCCTAGGGTTCCCTCTCACCCTTAAGGGGGACATAGTACACGTCACTCACCCTTACCGCATTCTTGTGAATACACAAGTCTTTTGACATTCAATCACTGTGAGTTGTGTGAGTTTTATCTGTGGCTATATATAACTAGCTGTCCCGTAGCCCACTTCGTTGGGCGTTTAGTTAGTTGCAATAATTCCCTATTTAGCAGCTCATAGAAACTTTGAATCACTAAACTCTCCCCCAGCATTAAAATACTTGGCGTAAAAATGTCGCGTGAAATCCAGTTCCATTGTCATTTTAAGGGCAAGACTAAGCTAGCCTCGAAGAAGCTTGGTGTCCATCTCTGTAGGGCTCATGTTTGGCCTCATATGGAATACTGTTCTCATCTCTGGGCTCCCTCTAGATCGTATCCAACGAAGGCCCATTCGGGTTGTTGAATAAAATTGTTCTTTTTTTTTGTAAATAACACTCATAGGTTTATATGAAATATTAACCTTTTCGTAGTACATACTTTTCCATATATTGGTTTTTTAAGTCATATTTATTTACATATTTTAAAATTTTTAATACACAATATTTATCCGCACCCTATATATTATTATACCATCGTTGTCGGCTATGGGGTATAAGACCGCGCTCGTGTACACCGCGATGCGCGCCGCGCTTTGCGTACACCGCGGTCTGTGAGGCGTATATTTTAATTCAGCGATATTTCAGAATCTGTTTAACTAATTAAGGTGATGTAAAGGGAAAAAAACTATCTCCATAAAATTATCTTGATGATGAAAAAAACTTTCGATAAGAGATTAAGGATTAATATGCTTGTGTACTAAAGCATCCTTAAAATGCTCCTTTTAATTTAAATTATTTTTACATATAAATTATTTGTAGTTACTTATTATTAAAAGTTGTCGCGGATTTTTTCATAGATCGACAAAGAACCTATATTATTGTAGTACATTGTATACACATATAACAATCAACGGGAAGCTCAGCGCACGCACGAAAAGAATTTAAGTAGCAGTTTTTTCCCGGATTGCTGCACAAATCTTAATTTAACTGCCTGAAACGAATTTATTTTAAAATAAAAATATACCTATAGCAATCTCAAAGAATATAGCTTTCCAATGGCGAAAGAATTTTCTAAATTGATTTAGCATCATCGGAGATTACCCTCCTCAAACTCACAAACACAAATACACACGCTTACCTTTTTATAATATTAGTGTAGATAACAAAAAATGTGTTCACTTTAAGAAAGACCTTCTAATTTTCCAAATAATTAATGGAAACACTCTGCTGACCTCTGAAATGTATTTTGTGGTACACCTTTCTTTTCCCTAGAGATATAGAAACTCTGAAACTAAACCAAGTTTGGCACCGCTCTCAGAAAACACATCAATATTTTAGTGGAAGACCAAACCCAATAAAATAATACAAACTGACAGAGAACGTTGAACATAAAATGGAGTATGGATTTATAGGTTTAAAGGTTTTTCTTTTTCTGAATAGATTACAAAAATCATTTACATTGGAACATTTTGTGACAAGACAAGAAATTG
This sequence comes from Cyclargus thomasi, assembly GCA_026546445.1. Classification (NCBI taxonomy): domain Eukaryota; kingdom Metazoa; phylum Arthropoda; class Insecta; order Lepidoptera; family Lycaenidae; genus Cyclargus; species Cyclargus thomasi. The sequence goes on along the minus strand of JAOTAV010061231.1, from coordinate 9,181 downwards.
AGTCTATGTATAATATTATAAACAGCAAGACCAAGAAATAAAAATATATAATACATCCAAACAGCAAAACATAAATAAATAATGTAATACATCTAAACATTTTCTTTGAGGACTTGAAATAAGTCAAAGTAGTTTTATTTAAAGCTGAAAAGAGTTTTCTGAATAAATAAGATCTTATGCGTAAAGGTTTTTTACTAGTTAATATAATTATGAGTTCAAATTAACCTGTAAAAAAGATAAAATTTCTCTGAAAAAGTCGACGTAAATAAACGTAGCGAACGTTAACGTAGATGTTCTAATTACCAAGTGTCGTTATGTCGTTCTTTATTAAATTTATATCTCTACGTCCGTACTGCTCATACGAGCAGTACTTCGACTCTCTTATAAGTTGTTGATGTACTTTTTGCTTTTATATTTAAGTATTTTTTATTTTTAAAATGTCCTTCGTTTATTTGTTTACATTTGTAGCAAGGGCCATGAACAGATTGGTCTCGTTTCATTTACTAATTGAGTAAATGTATTCTTTAAAGAATTTTGGCAACTTGATACGTAGCTTTCCGCCTGTTCATCCTAGGGCCCTATAGCGGCTATCAGGCCGAACCTAGACTGCCCTTGGGCTATATCTCTTTTGTCCCTATAGTAAATACACCCCTCAAGTGGAATACAGGCGCCAACTATCTTAACCAAACATTCAGAGTTTTTAAATCTCCCTCCGCTAACGAAAAAAATTAATATACCATTAATAAAAACAAGAAACAAGAATTCCTCCTTAGGAATTATGTGTACCTTGTATTTTATAAAAAAAATCATTCAACTTAACCGGTTAGTTTTGTAGCTTATACAGTTTTTTTCAAAAACTCAATGTCCACGATACATTTGTTTTCTGAATAACTATAAACTTAAGGAAAAAATAATCGCTAGTAATGTGAGAATTAAGATCATTCTATAACATATTTTTTTTTAATTATATTTATTTTTGGCTAATACGGTTAACATTTTGACTTACTTATAAGAGATTAAACTTACCCCTCTAGCCCATGTACAAGCCTCAATGCATCTCACGTTATAAGCGCGTCACATTGCGGTGTGAATTGACCCCAACGAGTGTAATGAAGCCTTAAATGAAACACGAAGTTTCGATAGAGTTATCGTGAGCGTCGTCAATGTAATCCACTTAGTACCATGATTGCCAATCTCCTATAACTTCCAGCTAGCATTCCCATTAAATACTAAATTATTTTCATCCTGACTTATAGACCATCAGACATAACGTCGTTGAAGTTCTAACTCCACGTAAGTCACATTTTGGCGGGTTTCGACATTTTGATGCCGTTTTGAAGAAAATCGAAAAACGCATTGTTTAAGTTAATCACTAACATTTGTCAGCTAACAAAAACTTGTACAATTTTTGAATTGTAAAATTCTTATTAGTATGGTGATCTATAGAAAATTTATTAAATTGTTTCGCTCTCCTGAAAATTTCTTGACTTACGTGGTGTTAGAACTTCTACGACGATAAGCAGTCTACATTCAAACATTTTGTCACTTTTAAGGGCATATAACAGCCGTTTTTGAAATCGACAAGGAGGACTACGTATGGGTATACGTAGCATAGGATTAATAATATAATTATATCTATGGATCCTTCACACCACGTCAATCTGGCCCCGTGCGAAGTACCTGACGGACTTGTGTTATAGGTACCAGATAACGGAAATATATTTAATACTTTTATACTATACACATATTTAAGATATATATATAACACACATCCATGACCAGGGAACTTTGAGAAACTTTTGTTCCGTCGGTGGGATTTGATCCCGCTACCCCCGACGTGAGCTACCAAAGCGCTAAACCTGTGCGCCACAGAGGTCGTCAAGTTTATTATTATAGATTGATTTTAGATTGTTTAGAGGTCTACTTGAGGTCTGTCTGTTCGTTATTCTAGTCTACGATCTTCTTCTATGATCACTTTTCTTTGATCTACTCGACAAAGTACAATCAGAGAAGTGGAAACAGAAGCAGATCGTGGATCTGAGTGATTTGGGCAGTTTCTGTCAGACTTAGCCAACAGGTCACGGCTTATATGGAATAGACATATTCCGACCAAATGATGTAGTGTATCTGTCAACTGGGTCTCTTTCAATTTCACCCGTTATACTATAAACGATTGAGCCGACTTTGTATGCTTCATGCTTGCACGGTGGCCGTGCTTATTAACTATCAAAGTTCATATCCGATTTTGTAGAGCGTGCAATAGAATTTAACCCAACGATGCATTTTATTTTACAGATTTTTTTTTTCACGACATCACATATCGTTTCAGTGTGTTCTGACTCTTACCATTTTTCATTCCCGGCACGTCGCGACCATAAAGTTTTATGTCGTAATATATTATACGTATGAGGTAACTGATGCCTACAAATTTTAGAATTGACCGTTCTCTTACTATGTGGTACTCAGTTTCGATACTATAAAGAACTTATGTGGAAGTGAAAACTTTTTTACCGGCGATGTCTACCTTTTTTGTTAGACAAAAATGTTTAATAAGCATCAATCTATCAATTTATCGCTTAATGTGTATGTTTTTTAATTAATGTTTTATTTTCTGTACTTGTTCCGAAAGCAAGTGCAGTGTGCACTGACCCTTAGTTTTGTATCTTTTGAGTCACGTATTGACGTCCTTATTCTCTTGGACAGAGTATATAGATCCAAGTATATACTCCCAGAGTATATAGATCCAAGTATATCTTCGTTGTAACAATACCACAAGCAGCTTTGGTGCGTGCGGCTGTGCGCCCTAATATCAATGCGCTGCACGCACGCATAAACAAAATCGAACCATTTTTATATGTTGTCGAGGCTTACAGATTTGTGTGGCGCAACGTTCCTTTTCAATGAAGACGACTCACTTAGTTCTTTATATACCATGCTTACGACGAGGTAATAGATCAAAGCAATATCAGGTAATATCGACTGGCACTTTTTCTGTCAACAACCTCTTGAAAGCCCCCTGAAACAAAAGCTTTTGATAAATAATTTTCAATCCAACTAACTTTTAACTTTCATGAAGCGATTTATATTCATACATCATTTGCCGGCAATTTGTCTTTAACTTTTAAAGGCCAACTTAAGTCATTTTTCACTAAACTAATCAAACTCTGCACTAACCGGTAACCGTTTTATTAAAGTTTGCTTGTAACTTAGTATCTAAATCCATTTTAATGTTATTTAAAGTAAGCTTAATTATTTCTAAACATTCTTATTTGTATATTTTAAGTGCAGATATTATTGCGCTTATTCTGTATTTTTTTTAATCTAATTAGAGTATCCACGCTGTCGTTAAAATAATTGCGATAAATTGTATAAAAAATTCACAATAAAGCACTTGATCCTTTCAATACAACTTCAATCTAGTCGAGAACACATGAAACAATAAAACGGAATATTCAAATCAATCATCAACAATTAATTTAATTGTTGATAATTGAATTGAATATACGTTATTTCAAAGTTTTGATCGCAACTCGTTACCGATAACCGTTTTATTGTATTGTAGCATCGAAATAATATCATTACTGTCAGTGCCGGATTATTTACCAGGATCGTTCCTGCGAACCACATGGAATGTGACGGATTCTGGTATAACTCGCTTTAACGAGGAACATATTTTTACTATATTCTACTTCTTTATAGTATGAACTAACAGACGCTGATTTCGAGAATGATTACCGTGTCATGTAAAAGTATTGCAGTGTGCGTAAAAATATGCAAGATTAAAGCACATTTTAAAATAATATTGGTATTCCACGCTCTTCTACTATATAAACTATAACTGGAAGAAATTTCATGCTTTTACATGTACGCGTCTTTTGTAAGAAAAGATACAAAGTTTTCTGCTCGCGTATTAGTATATAAATGCTGACATACACAACGACCTAATAAAAACTTGTTAAAGCGTACTATAACAAAGTCATCATACCTTCTATACAAGTGTAATGTAACACAATATAGTATCAATCCGTATTTTACGTTCGACTGAATGTTGTATTAGGTGAACGCTCAAATGCCTCGTGAAATTGCCCGGCATCTTCATGACATAATATTGTCGGGTCTCCTGACGTTCTATTGAAACTTTTGTCGTGTAAGAAAACGTTGTGTAACTCCGACGACTTTCTATGGTACCTCTTACTATTATGTTTTGTATTAACATTTGTACGACTAACCAGAGATTGTCATTTATAAATCAAAGAATTTTTAATACGCGCTTTCGTGTTCCACGAGGGGAAAGCGCGTATTAAAAATGCATGCACTGACATGCAAAATTACGCACAGGAGCTTCCAAACGGAATGAAAGCAAAAAAAAAACTATTATTAAAAAAAACCCGACTGCTAAATAAAACTGAAACGAAAAAAAAATAAGAACCTATTACACTTAAATTAGTTTGAAACTTAATGATTTAAAGTGCCGCGTGCGATGACAAACGTAGTTATGGTAGATCATTCTGTGGCCTATAGTGAATAACAGAGTAGTTTGTCCCCGCCTGCAGCACTTTAAATTATTAAGTTAAAGTAATTTAAGTGTGATAGGTTCGTAGCAGTCGGGCAGGGTCAGCGTTTTTGTTTTTTTAATAATATTTTTTTTATAATTATTATTAAAAAAAACACTTACTTAAAAACACTACGAACCTATCACACTTAATTTACTGACGACCTCTGTTGCGCAGTGGTTGAGCGCTTTGGTAGCTCACGCAAGGGGTCGCGGATTCGAATCCCGGCGACGGAACAAAAAGTTTTGAAATGCTCCTGGGTCATGGATGTATATTAAATATGTGTATTATATAAAAGTATTAAATATATTTCCGTTGTCTGGTACCTGTAACACAAGTCCTTCGGGTACTTAGCATGGGGCCAGGTTGACGTGGTGTGAAGCGTCCATAGATATTATTATTGTGATAAGAAAAAATCAATAACCCCGCCCCCCATTTGATCGCCGGTGCCATTTTGAAAATATATATAGCCTATGTCACTACTGCAATTTAGTAAAATCCAGGGACACCTCACATGTCAAAATCCATCCATCCATTTGGGCTGTACTGCGTGTCAAAGAAATGGAAATACATACAGACATACATACATACACTCGAAAAACATTACCCTCCTTCTGGCGAATGGACGGACAAACAAATTTTCTCTAAAACAATATTAAAATCATAATAGAATAAATTTCTCGTATCTAAGTTAAATCAAAAATCAAATCTAAAACACCCGTAAACATTTCCGTGTATCATGGCACTACAGCCGAACATATTACCTTCTAGTTTTTGGAAGTCGGTTAAAAACACTTTGTACTAACGCTGAACGCGCCACGATATATCTGAAAGTGTGCGCGTCGCCTGTTTGCAATTTGCACACCTCATGGTCACCTTACCCCAGTGTTTACACGGACAGTTTGGCATCAGTTCATTCCATCAGTTAGACTGCCCCCAAACTGACGAAACACATTGATAGACGATTAGGGTGATACCTACTATCAGTTTCCTGCCATTCTTATGATACTAATGGAGTAATCACATGCCAAACTGATCGTGTAACTACTGCTTACGACAGTTAAAGCAAGAGCAGCAGTCCTAAAATTTCAGTTATAAAATTCTAATATCAATCCAACGCTGGATTGGATCACTGGATTGGTATTCGGTATAGTATAACCGGCCCGAAAACCACATTTAAATCATCATTCGACTATTTCATAGTTCAAGGTGTGTTTATACTGTCCTTTGTAAAAGATAGCAAATTTATAGCATGGAATAAGTAATTATGATAAAATAAGTTAATTGAACATAAGCCGATTAATTTAATATACTTGATAAACCACCTTATTCTATAAATGAGCAAGGAAAATAAAAAATTAACGATGGATTTTATAAAAAAGTATATTTAAATAAATTCAAACGCTTTAATCTGGATTATATTAAAGGAGGTATTCTATTATACAACAATCTGAATTACTTAATATGGGTTATAACGTGGAAAATATATAAATTGATAACTATTTATTTTATTCGCTGGATGTGGCGGCATACAAATTTGTCTTTTGTGCAAAATTCTAACTAATATTTTAAACGCGAAAGTTACTACTTATAATATAGTTAAATGCTTGTTATGGTGATTAAAAAAGTTTACAAAAATACATTTTGTAGTTTTTTTAGTAGTAGTTAGCTAAGCTGTGTCTTGATTAAAACATTTAGAGCACACTTTGCCGCAAGTAAAATCCCAATTTATTTTCCATTAAGCGCGGGTGGCACCATGGGGCACAGCTAGTTTTAACTATAAACCAATTAATTTTACAACAGCATCGTAAAACACGTATTAAGCTCGAATTTTTCAGTTCAAAATCCTCAAAAGAGTAACCCGATAGTCCTTTTTAATTACCGCTGAAATCCAGGTGAAATACCTTTTCAGTGTTACGCCGTTATTAGCCAGGAAATAATTGGGCGCCAAGCGAAGCTCGCTCTAAGTAACGCGATCTGAAACACATCGTGTGGGATTTATAAGGGACGATTTTTGTGTATTATTAAAAAAAAACGGCCAAGTGCGAGTTGGGTTCGTACGAAAACTTCATAGTGTAAACGGGCAAAAAATTAGAAAATATTATCCTAAAGTACAAGCTGTACTAAACTCTTCTATAACCACTATATGAAACTCTTCGTGCAAGCGTTACCGCAATTTAGATGACAAGCAGGGACATCTGTTATGAGAAACCAGAAAACCATCAAATTAAGGGAAGAATCGCGATTGTTATATGAGAGCGTTCAAATGTTTTATATTAATAAGTAGATGATGCCCGCAACTCCGTTGCACCAAAATAAGTTTATTATTATTTGCAATACCAATAGAATGAAATGTTTAATTGCAGTAAAAAGTAGCCTGTGTCATTCTGCAGCCCCCCAACTAATTTCACACAAAAAATCACATCACAAAGTGACTCCGTTGCGACGTAATGAAAGGACAAACAAAAAAACAAACACGCTTTCCCATTTATAATATTAGTATAGTGATCTGTCGAGGCAGAGTCCTAAGCACTGGATGAATCGACCTGGGCATGCAGGTAAATGTTATGAATTGGGCTTTCCTAAAGGTATAAATAGTGGATCAAAGTTTATATAAAATATATCGCGACTCCTTGACGCGAGCAACTCCGCGGGATAAAGCTATATTACTAAAAGACTTGCATAAGATGGGCTAAGGACTGAACGTCGTAACCCTGCTTTATTTTAGTAAACAAGCTGAAAATTTAACACTTAGTTTTGGATACAAAATGACAATATGACACTTTCGACATTTTCGACTCTGTTGTACTAGCCCAGAGTTACTTTCCTATGCTCCTAATTTTCCCTGTCGTTCCGAATTTCAGGTAATATTATAGTCCCTGAGTTAATAGAATTCTGGGGAGTATACCGTCGAAATTCTATTAAGGTTGTTTTCCGTCATAAAACTATCTTTTGTCCTTTCTCGGAACATTAAGTATCCAAAAACGTAATAAAAGGCTCCTAAAGCACAGTAATAATTTTCAGTAACTAGATGACGCCCACAACTATGTTTGCCCACAATTAAGTAACTGCAGATTTTTCCGAAATATATTTTGTTCATTATAGACTCCTTAACTTTATTTTAAATCGGTTTATTTTAAGTGTCCTTAGTTTTGTTTTAAACTGTTTAAGAGTAAAAAATATGTTTCTTTGCATTAATAATCCGGATAATTAGCATTATTTCAGTCTTAAAAATATAAAACCTTCAAGATCGATTTCACCCTCGCCACCGTTTTCACAGTAAACTATCCTAAAGTATTAAAACATACTTTTGTTACACCCTGTATAGTACGAACTTTAACCACTAAAATAATAATGTTTTCATTAAAAGTTTAAGCGAGCGCTGTCGAGGCCCGTGTGTGGATAACCGAAACCGCCAAAGGGTAAACGAATTAACATGCAACAGCTACGTGAATGTTATTTATCCAAGCGCGGTGTCGCCATAGTAGACCTCAGTATTCCAACTCGAAAAAAATCTAAATAAACGCTAACTTAGCGCCGCTAAATGCAAATTCAGCTTTGGCTCTAAAGGAGGGACATAAACTCGTGGTCGATTCTCATAATGGTATAATCTAATTTAACAATAGATGCAACTAATTATAATTAGTTGGGTTGTCATCTGCCTAGCTTCTGAATATCTGGATTAACTCATGACCCCATGATCAGACCCCAGGATTCGCCATTGATGAGCGAGGCTATATACGGCTTATAACGATTACTGCATACCAACACAGTGTTATAACGCGCGCAGGACGATATGACTACATCAAACCTTATTTCGAAAAAACCTTTTTCCGTGCTCGCCTCCGCTCGGGCACCATTTACAATCAGCTAAGAGATTCTACCTGCTGAGATTTAGTACATTTATAGTTATCATATTTACACTTAAGAAAAAAATAGTTTTGTTTTTGTAATTTATAAAATTCAGATAACTTCATTTTTGTAATTGCATCACTAGGCTGACATTTGCGGGAAAGGACCATAACTAAAAAAAAAAAGTCAGCTTACTGATCATTTTATCTATTATGTTGTCGGTACCGCATCGTGTAACGTGTACCATACAGATTAGACAATAAACACACTAATTGCAACTACTTAAGCTACAGATTTATTTTATAATTTTGCTTTATGTATAGTATGATCACGCGGCAAAGATACTGATGATGATAATGCAACCCTTCATATACAATCAGAGAAATAGAAACAAATACAGATCGTGGATTAAGTAATTTGGTCGGTTTATGTTAAACTCAGCCGACAGATCACGACTTACATGGAATTGACATATTTTCCAAATGACGGAGGTCCGTCAACTGGCTCTCTTTCAATTTTCATTCCATTATACATAGAACTGACGTTTGACAAACATGTCGTGCCGCAAAAGTGTATTTTCAGATGCACACTGACTCGTAGTATAGGCGCTTTCACTTCAAAATGGGCACAACTAGGTGCCCATGTCAGCGATATTGCGATGTAGACATCTATTGTTATGAAAAATTATTATTTTTTAAGAAAAAATTAAAACCGACTTCCAAGGGAAAAAACTAAAATAGTACAAAAGAAACTAAAAAGTATTAAATAAAATTAAT
>JAOTAV010061220.1:0-14711 GCA_026546445.1 Cyclargus thomasi | reverse complement strand
AAAGTATTAAATACATTTCCGTTGTCTGGTACCTGTAACACAAGTCTCTCGGGTACTTAGCACGGGGCCAGACTGACGTGGTGTAAAGCGTCCATGGATATTATTATTATTATTATTATTATTACTTCGCTTCACTCCCACCTTAGCTTTCAAATCTAACCTACCCGAGTCGGATCTACTCTGAGATATTAATAAGTCACGGGAGTTTTAGGTTCATTAAAAAATAACCGCAAGCTATCTGAGTTGGATCTGACAGAGCAGAAACAGACAAGGTTAGTTGGCTCCGGCAATCGAGAAATGTTAATAGAAACCCCTATCACCCTACGATTTCGTTTTTCTCAAATTCAGACGACTTGATTCAAAAACCAACCCGTTAAACACAGTTACGTAGTCTAAGATCGATTTATTTTACACATTACCGGGTTAACTCGTGGCATTCTATACAATGCCTAGGCATTCCATAGAGTAACTAGGCAAAGTATATAATGAATAATGATATTTATAATATTATCAACACCGATTTAACGTATTCTATATTGCTGGTTTACATTGCCGGTAACATATATAATCTATTAAAACTCATCTCTACACTTTTTTGATTCTCTGTCTTCAGAAAAAAATATACCACACAATATCTCAAGCGCAGCTGCCGGTGAAATAAAGCAAAAAATAGTCCCAGTATTATATTAATAACAGTTAGAAAACTTGCGCTAAACACCGTTTAAATTGTGGAGTAGTCTTCAAGCGAAACGCGAACCATAAAAACAAAACTAATTAGCTACAACAAATTCTGAACTAGTTCGTATTTGTTGAGTTAGAATGTATAAATGTTTAGGTGCTTTTTTACACTAATGTTTTTGCCGGCGTTGTGCATTTCAAATTAATTATTGGTTTATTTATGCAAACAAAATTATAATATAATGTATCGTTAGGTTTCTGTTACTGCTTTTAGGTTTTGTCCGCTTCCATGCACTAGAAATCGCTTATACGGTTCTTATTGACTCATGTGGTGTATAAGCGTCTTTAGATATATTTATTTCATTATATTTTAGGGGGCAAGCGAGCAAAGCATAAAGCAGCATTGTGCTGTGTTTCGTCCAGTAAGTGAGTTCAACGGTGGCCCATCTTTCCTGATCCCCCTATCCGCACTCTACGCATGTCACGAGTGTCCATGGGCGACAGCAGTTGCTGTCTGTCAGGTAACTTGTCTGCTCGCTTGCCCCCTAAACATCATTTTAAATAAATCTCTTAACCAGGCTCCCAAAACAATCGGAATATACAATGCAATCCTCGTAGAAAAACGTAAGATAAATATATTTACTCAATCAGATCCGACCCAGAAAAGTTTGAATCAATCAAAAAACAGATTTACGCGCGCCGAATACTTTATCCGTAAGCGTTATTTCGTTTTGAAAAACCACAGAACGTCCACCACGGGACAGGGGACTGATCTTCAACATTTGTCATTCCCTGGAAAAAATTACGTCCGTTTTTATCAAAATACGGTCCCTAATGGCGGGTGTTCGCGAATCGAACCGAAGCTGAAAGCCTCCATTTATATTCTTAGCATAATTTTTATTACGGTTGAAATTTTTAACTTAGACCATTTTTAAATATTTAAAAGCGGAGTGGAAAAATATTACGAGAAAGTCGCTTTTCGATTTTGACAATTTGTGATGGGTCCTCTTCCTAATCGGCGAGTACAGGCGAGTATGATTGTGTTGAAGAAATGCATTTTTTCGTGACTTCGCTCGCATCAAAAAGTATTTTCATACAATTCTCTACCCTTATTTCACCCTCTGGGGCTACAATTTCAAAAAAATGCTTTAATACGTATTCACTTATTTTGAATCAGCAGTTCAGAAATAAAATTTCAGGTGTCTAACTTAAAAAATGACGCACTTCGCAGCGAGTTTAATAGAAACTTTTAGTCGTTTTTCACCCCCCTGGGAATGGAATTTTAGAAAATACTTAAGCGCGTATTTATTTATTTTGAATCAAACAGAAATGAAATTTCATGTCTTTAACTGAATAAATGTCGAACTTTCATACAAACTTACAAACCCTTATTTCACCCCCTTAGGAGTAGAACTTTTAAAATTTCTTTCTTAGCGGGTGTCTAGCCAATAAAAAATCCTACTCACCAAATTTTATGGCTGTAGCTTTAACAGTTTTTGTTTAGCGAATATGAATCAGTCAGTCAAGACTTGTTATTTTATATATAAATAACATTTATCCTCCAGTAGACAATTAATCACTATGGGTGAATATGTGGACGTCTGCACAATGTTTGTGCCGAATAACAATGAACATCGGCGATTATGTAAAGCTGCATTAGACGGATGTATAAGACAACAATCGATGCACGATGCAGAGATAGCCAAGGCGTTTTACTTTACCGCTCCTTTATAAAATTGCCAAAAAATTGTGGTATTGACATGACATTAATTAAATGTCGACTTTCTTTATAATCTCTCTCAATTATATATTTTTGATCAGTAATTCTATAAAGAAGAGATGATAAACGTCATGTCTAAAAGGTCAGCTCCTCTAAAGGGGAATAAGAATATTGCTAAGATCAACTGATTTTGTCTTTTTTCTTTTAAATCCTATCTTACTTACCTTTACAATCATTTTAAATTGAATTTGAAGTAACTATATTTTTATACCACTATTTGATTTTTGTGCGCAAAAAATATATACAAAAATTAACTGCATAGCAATTAGTTTTTCATAAAATTGCTAACTGCTATTTTAGTCTTTGTAGAATCCCAGGATACTGCAAAGATGGTAAACTCGCCATATTGTTAGTCTTATAGACCCAGAACTGCTGGCCGATTTAAGTATCGGAACGCCTGTAAGGCTAGAAATTATTATGGTGATAAATAACAATATACTAACCACGGTAATCATCGCCTGCCACTTCTTAGCTCTGCACATCATCAAGCAATATATTTTTGAAAATGTTGATCAATATAACAAAAAACTTGTTGCTGTAAGCTTGAAATTTGCATGTATTCGTCTGAGCTGTTAAATGGACGTAGGTAAAATGACAAGCGGTTCTGACCAGCACAAGTCCTTGCCAGGCGACGAAAAATGTACGCCCAGCTCAAGCTAGACCTTATGTAATATGATCAGCCCTACAAATCAGAGCTCTTGACTTTATTCCTCCTATTTTCTTTATTTTTTAACCGATTCTAATACAAAAAACACTTAATGTTAGGTTAGTCCAGCAATATATATTCCTGAAAAACATACATCATACATAGTTAATACATAGAGAAATTATAATAATTTGTCTATGGTTAATAGAAGGCGTTACTTTACAGAAATCCTTAGCTTTAAGTTTAGTTAATTAAGATTTTTAGCAATATTCCGCGAAATTAACCTCAACCTGTAAGTAAAAATGTGGGTTGAGAACCTCGAAGCGCGTTTCACCCCAACACCGGGGCATTCTCAGGGCGTGGACTCTACGAACAACGTCCGTTAAGTTTCTCAACCCACATTTTTACTTACAGGTTGAGGTTAATTTAAATTTAAAATATAGCTAAAAATATTAATTTACTAAACTTAAATATATCATACAAATCGCTTACCGTGGCATGCAATGATTAATATGTTGTGATATATCACCTTTTATTTTATATTGTTTTTATATTTAGCCTTAGAAGCATTCCTATACTCAAATCGCCCAGGTGCTCTCCAGCCATTTCAATTTTTTGAGTCCTAACATTAGTGTTTCGATGTCCTTTTCTTATGTCCCGAAGTCATGAAGAGTAATAATACTCGAATTGTGATTTATAACCCAAATGTATTCTTGATTTTTTCCGATTTGTCTCGTGTTCGATCTATTGTAAACTACCCGCATGTCCTAGAAAGGGTCGGCCGAAATAAATTATTGTCTATTTATCTGCCATTCCTTATATATCTCAGTAGCTTTTTACCGTAAAATATATATGCTAGATTAAATGAATATTATTATTTTTTATAAAAACTGACTTTCGTTATTTGTTGATGTCAGAGACGCTGTATATGAAAATATGAGACCGAAAAATTCTTTGATGGTGATAAGAAAATTTTGTTTGCGTTTACGTCTTGACAAAATGAGTGATGTTAAACTTATGATGGTTTAGTCGGTCGATCAGTTGGTCAACCAGTTGCTGGACCGGTCATCAGATTTCTAATGCTGATCGCTCATCTATCAGAACTGAAGGAATCGAAGTCATTTTCTCTTTGAATTTGACAGCGAACGATTCGGAAGGACCGGACGATTCGGCGCCGGCTAACGTGCGTGGTTCCATGACATTACATACTGCGAATTCTAAAATCCACTTCTGTCACCGCGATCGGCGCGTTAAATTCTGATATTGGGGGAAATGGAAAGAGATCCAGTTTTTGTCGTTATATGTCAGTTCCATGTAAGTCGTGATCTGTCGGCTGAGTTTGACATAACGCGACCAAATTACTTAGATCCCCAATCTGTATCTCTTTCGACTTCTCTGATCGAACGTTTACCATAAAATGGATTACAATGAAAACGAATGCGGTCATTTGAATTCAAGCGGCAGAGTCACTTATTATGAGATTCCCAATAACTCAATAATTTCTGACTGAAATAAATCATCCATCCCTTTCCCCGAGTTGAGCTTCTGTCAATTAATCATTAGCAAGTTGAGACGTTTCACGTGAAAGTTGCTAAAATCAAACGCTTTCAGAAAATGAAGATAGAAATTTCATAATTTGTTGTGCGAAGTTATATTAAAATGATTCTCCAAAGTGTCACAGAAGTGATGTAGTTTAGTTTAATAGATGTGAAGTTAAACGATTAGCAGTTGACTGGTTTGAGTTATTTTAGAATTATTTTTCTCAATACACTAAATATCTTATTGTCTATTGGTATTCTAGTGTCGTTTTATGTCACTCACAGTTTTTGAAAATTCAAACAAAACTTTGTAGTCTGTCTTCCTGGTTCTTTAATCTCGGCTATCCAAGTTACATCTGAACGCCTAAACCTATGAACCGTTTTCAATGAAATTTAGTATCAAAACACATTTTACTTTGACTTCCGGGAAAAGTCTCTTATTCGTTACTAGCTTTTACCTGCGGCTTCCCTAGCATAGAATTCGAAAATAGATAAAATGTTGACCTTCTCAAAAACGGGGTGTTTCTCAAAACTAAAAGTAACCTATGTTACTCTCCATCTTTTATACGAAGTGTATACCAAAAATCAAGTCAATCGGTTGCTTTGTTAGAGCGTGAAGGAACAAACAAATAAAGAAACACTTTCCTATTTATGACATTAGTTAGTATTTTTTGAATATATACATGCGTACTTTTACTACTCTTAGAACTCCGTAAAATACATTTTGTTTGTGACCGCATAAACACTAGAATAACCTGTTATTCTAGATCAGTTTTTTATTGATGACGTCAAAGCACTTTAACGGTCAGTTGGAATAATATTTTATGAGAGACATAACATTGAGTAATCTGTCTGATCCCCTAGTCGAGTCTGTAAGCAGATTTGTTAGTTTGTAAAACCATAAGCCGCCACGAGAAATTCCGGATCAACTCAACTGATATTTAAACTGGACAAACTGATTGCGACGAAAATTATGTTTGAAGTTTTAAAGCGTTTAAAAACTTTCTATAAGTTTACGCTGTAGTTAAGAACAAATAATTCTGTCGTCAAGTTTTGTACCTTGGTCTTAAATTAATACTAGTTAGTGCCCGCATCTTTGTTGCGTAAAAATTTGTATATCACGCGGGAACCGTATATCTTCCCTGGATAAAAAGTATCCTAAATGTTGCCCATACCTAATGGCTATTAAAAAAAAAAGGTTTATGCAAATCCGTCCAGTACTTCCCGAGATTAGCGCGTACAAACAGACAAACAGACGACTTTTTTTGTCGATATGCGTTCTATTACTGTTCGTTAGAGCCCCGACATTGATTATTTTGTAAAAATATTGAAAGTACAGACACTCCAATTTTACTGTTTTATTATATGTATAGAAAAGTCTTATACACGATGGTTTTAAATGTTTATGGTCGAATATGGTCGTACCACAGGGTGAACTTTGTAACAAATTACTATAAACAAAATATGCGCAACGAAGTAGCGGGCACCAACTAGTAATAATACGTTTATTACTACCTATTCTCAATGTTATCACAAACTTTAATTTGGCATAAAGATATCGTTGCCAGACAACTAAATTTTACTAAAAAAAACACAGACTTCAACCATAAACAAAAAAGTATTTTGTCTATAATTATCGTGTCATGTCAAAATGTTTTAGCGTGCGTCACGTTTTATTTATTAAAAATATGCAAGATTAAAGTATATTTTAAAATAATATTGGTATGCCACGCTCCTCCTCTATATAAACTATAACTGGGAGAAATTTCATGCTTTTACATCAACGCGTCTTTCGTAGAAAAAGATACAAAGTTTTCCGTTCGCGTATTAGTTTATGGATATTCCTGTTATCGCTATAACGTCAAATACAAAGAAACGAATTGAATTTCCTTCATATTTTTGGTCGTAATAAATGTGTATCCACTTTTTTGGTTTGATATGTATTTTTAATGAGTAGATGTCGCTGTTGTCTACATCACGCTAGCGCTTACACGAGGAAGTCGATCTTTTTAATTTTAAGAAACAAGTTTACTCATTTTGTGTCAGCTACTATGGAATCGTAGAGCGTCCGTGGCATAGTGGGTAGCATTTGATTCGCACTCGAGAGGGTGCAGGTTCGAACCCCGGTGGAGGCCTGCACCAATGAGACATTTTCCGATCTCAAGTACATAATACGGATTCTCGTTACCGTGGGAGAGCCATGATTCGGTACGTATGAATTGGCTCGACCGGAGTGATACCACGGACTCTCAGAAAACTGGCGAGCAACGGTATGAAAAAACCTTACCAAACCCCTATTTCCTCATAAAGGCCGGCAACGCACTCACGACTCTTTGAATGTTACGAGTGTCCGTGGGTGACGGCAGTTGCTTTCCATCAGGTCACCCGTCTGCTCGCTTGCCCCCTAAACATCATATAAAAACCCACCGCGCGCCAGTTCTCGCATTTTTGTGTTTGTTTTTGTGAAGACTTCTACACAGAAACAAATTTTTCGCGGCTAGGTATTTTTATAGGTGTGTCACCTACAAGCTAAACAAAGCTTTTTTCACAGATACAATTATCTCGAATGCAAACGAAATGCTAACAAAACATGATTACGACGTGCAATTAGGAATTCATTTAAATTTTTTAAAAAGTCTTTTGTGTTTTCACAAAGCGTGCACCTGCTTGAATTTTGCATAATATTATGACGTTTTGCACACGTACCACCGAAGTTTCTAATTAAAAAAAAATTGCGGGGAATATTAGAATTTGGAGAATATTGGTGTGATAGGCATACAATACTTTTTAGGGTTCCGCACCCAAAGGGTGAAAACCCAATCGCTAAAACTTTGATAATAGATACTACAAACGAAATAAATTAATCATTTTTCATACAACAAAACTGTTTTGACATTGACCTATGCGGAAAATTTACCACTCATATTGTCTTTATGAATGGCAGTCTTCCACAGTACGATTTTCGCGTAACTTTCTGCCTCGCACAGTAAAACTCTGGAACGAACTATCACCAGAATTATTTCCGGACCGATGCGATCTACAAACCTTCAAAAAGAAGGGTGTATTCCCTCTTAAAAGGCCGGCAGCGCACCTGCAGCTCTTCTGATGTTGCTAGTGTCTATGGGCAGCGGCAGTTGCTATCCATCAGGTAACCCGTTTAATCGTTTGCTCACTTATGTCAGATAAAAAAGCCTATGCTACTTTACATTTTTCAACTAAATCTAAGCGAAAAATGCAGTCGATTTCCTTCGTTGGGGCGCGAAATTGCGACAAACTGTCACACTTTCCCAATTATAAAATTACCTTATTAGTAATGGTTTTAGCCTGCACTGCTGGATTTGATAGCATACTTCCAAGACTACGGTATACAAACTTCACTGGCTTAAAAATTTATGTAAAAAGTTCTCGGCATGGCATTTGCCAAGCTAATGGAAGCTAGACAGGTGTCGCGTTCCCTGTAATTGGATGAATTGCCCGGGCGAGGACTTGTAAGGCTGCGATATCTTGTTGGACAAAGGAATTATATTTAGTATTTTGAATGGTCCCGATTCTTATGCCTCGAAGGCCGTTTCGAGCGCTGCCTGAAGTAAATGTGGAGGTCACGTGAGAGAGTGACTCGGAAAAAAGTACGGTTTCTAATTGTAATTCAGTCCTACGCTCTATGTAAAATGAATCCTTAACCCCTTATTTTCATCAACGGCCTAATTTAAAAATTAGGCATTGAATTTCCATATTATTATTATTTGTGTTTTAAAAAAGGCGCATTTTCTGTGCCGCCAACTACTGTTCCCTCCTGTTTACCACCGTGCGCGCTGTGTGCGCCCAGCGAACACCAACGGTACAAAGCAAATGGAATGGTGCTTAATAACATTATATTTCTGTACCGCAACCCGCCTTTTGCGAGAAGCGAGCTAGTAATATCGTCTATTGTTTTTTAAATTATCCTCACAGAAATAATTCATTGTCTCGTTTTTTCACCAGATGGCGAGAAATTAATGTATTTTCTTCTTTTGCAGAACACGATCTGGATTATAAGGTGAGTTTCGTCGAAAATGCGATTGTAATGATGTAAAAATACCACGACCTGGAAACCAGGCGTCTAGTGAGTGAGTTTACCGGAGGAATGTTCCTATTCCCTTTCCCTATTGCCTATTATTTATAATAAGGATATCCCTATTATAAAAAAGCCGGCAACGCAACTGAAACTGTTCTGTTAATAATAGTGTTGACGTAAGTTCCTTTTCATTAAGTGAGGTTTCTGATAGTTTTCTACCTACTTTCATAAAAAAATGCAGGCAAATCCTAAGGTCATCACTTAGTTTAATTTCAAGCTATATAATATATTATGCAACATTTTATTATAGTTTTTTTTGTATTATATTATTGTTTTTCAATTTGAAGTTGATCATATAATTATTATCAAACTAATTTATAAGTACGCCCCCGAAACACAATATGTTCAAGTATACTTCAATGACCGCTCCAGGCAGATCTTAGCGATATAGTAATGCTAATCTAGGTCTTTTACTGTCTAGATTGAAACCTAACTCCCGTGAAATTGTTGACCGAGTGGCGCACTTGAACATTGTACTATCGGGTAAATTTATGCGTAGGCAGATGACGTTGGCCGAATCACTTAAGGATGAATGACGATTTCGGTTGTAATGGATAACTAGTTATAATAGCAACTGGTAGTTACTTAGGGATGTAAAAGAAATCTTGCCTGCTTATGGTTTGCTAAGGTTAACTTGGCATGTCGGAATCAAGATGTGTTTTGATTAAAGATTAGGCGGACCCTAGACGATCGATTATTAACAACTAGCTGTTGCCTGCGACTCCGTCCGTGTGGTAACAAAAATGAGTATTGTTATTTTCTATAACAAAATTAAATGCTGGTGACCTCTTAACAGAACCGGCAATAAACTTTTTAATTCTAATATGAGAAATTATTTGAGCAGAGTATAATGAGTAGCTGTCAAGCGCCGTTGTAGTGCTTATCAGAGATGGCGCTGTATGTGCAAAATGATTTTCCCTGTTTTCCTGCATTTCTCCTGAAAAAATTCCGAATTGTTTTGCTATAAACCTCACGAAGCCCAAGACCTTTCTAACGAATGCAAAATTGTCGAAATCGGTTCGTACGTTCTGGAGGGAGTTCGTCAGGAATGAGAACCCGACTTATTTTTATATAATATATATATCACGTATTGTACAATATAATTGATTGTTTGGGGTTAATATTGAGGATTGCTCAATGAAAAAAAAAGTTTAATGGAGTTTAATTTATATTGCACCATATGTCTATATTGCATCGTGTAGGGTCAGTATTGCGCAATATTATTGTACAGTCAGAGAAGTTGAAAGAGATACAGATCCTAGATCTAAGTAGTGTGGCCGGTTCAACTGGCTCTTTTTCGATTTCCCCCATTATACATACAGCTGCAGGTACATCTTATTCGATCATGTTTACTAAGAACTGTGCACACGGAATTAATGTCAATATCCAACTCAACGTGAAAACATTGAGAAGTTCGTATTATTTATTGTACAATTTAATTGATCGGTTCAATCGTATTGAACAATAAATGTACTGGAGGTCGCCATGTGGTCGAGATTCGACCATATTTCTCAATTCAGTCACAGACTTTAATTTGGCATCAAAGTCTCGTAAACAGACTATTAAATTTAAAAAAAATCCTAGGTTTCAACCATAAACAAAAGACTATTTCGTGTATGATCATCGCGTCATATCAAAATATTGTAGTGCGCGTTTTGTTGTGTGCGTCGTGTTTTTTTTTTTAATATGCAATATTTAAGCATATTTTGCAACAATATTGGTATTTTACGCTCCTCCTCCGTATCAGCTATGACTAGGAAAAATTTAATGCTTTAACATGTACGTGTCTTTCGTAGAAAGGGGTTCATAATTTTCCCCTTGCGTATTAATAGGTATATAGATTGTTAGACAATATTGTAGGTGTGTGGGCCGCTTTACTACAATATACTTATATAATTTGACAATACTAATTTAACAATTGAAACATTGTATCCAGTATAATAATATAAATATAAATTGTAAAGATAGTGTGATTTGGCTCTTCGGCCGTAATCCGTAAATGAAAAAGAACATTACATGTACTGTCGAATAGAGAAACCTAATCCTTTTTTGGACGTCCGTTAAAAACCAAAACCCTTTATTATACAAAAACCCAGAATAATCTTTTAAATTATTTCCCGGTCATCGTTGAAAAGAATTCACTATTCCATAAATGACCGTTTCATTTCCATCCATAGAGAGCTAATAATAAGTAATAATAAACGCTATTTTCATTCAGTTAAGGTTCAATTTGCTCTGTCCAAACGTTCCTATTGCAGCCCGGAATGATTTTTGACTTTCGCTATTTCCGCGGAATGTGTTATTGTTAAATTAAATAACTGAATGCAAATGTTGACCTAAAAAGGATGGATTTGTCGAAAAATTTACGAGGAACAACTCTGTGATTCCTTTTCATTAGTATTAAGTGAAACTATGGCAAAACCGTAAAATATCTACAAATACGAAGAAAAGACTCGTCCAAACACTGGTTTTCTCCATATTTCTCAACGCTTCAGAGTCATGGACCATCCGGGCAGTAGATCGCAAAAAGATAGACGCTTTCGAAATGTGGTGCTGGAGAAGGATGCTCCGTATACCATGGACAGCCAAAAGGACCAACAAATCTATTCTCGACCAGCTTAACGTCAAAGTCAGACTATCGATAATATGCTACAAGAGAATTCTATCTTACTTTGGTCACATCGCTCGCCGAAATCCAGAAAGCCTCGAAAAATTAATTGTGACGGGTAAAGTGGAAGGCAAGCGACCCAGGGGTAGATCACCGACTCGATGGTGTGACCAAATTACGGCACTTA
The DNA here is from genome assembly GCA_026546445.1 of Cyclargus thomasi. Lineage (NCBI taxonomy): Eukaryota > Metazoa > Arthropoda > Insecta > Lepidoptera > Lycaenidae > Cyclargus > Cyclargus thomasi. The sequence continues at coordinate 3,160 of JAOTAV010061220.1, read as the reverse complement.
CTGGTCTTAAAATAACAGCAGCCCTCAGAGAAGCAGACGACCGAACAAAGTGGAAAAAAGTAATTACTGGAGTAGAGACAAACTCTCTCAGGCGCGACCTTCAGTCATGAAGAATACGACCAAGAAGAAGAAGTAAAACTATATTAAATTTTTGCTTTACATACCCGAAACTCTGCAAATTAAAAATAAAAAAATAAATAAATAAAAATCACTTTATCAAACACACTCGGGAAAAAACACAGCCAGAGAGAAGAAAAAAAAACTAAAAATAATAAAAAGGACACTAAATAAAAACAGACAATCAACTTCACAAATAAATCTATAAGAATTACAATATTTTATGGCCATGCAATGCACAGCACATGCTCAGAAGGAAAGCCGCTCAGGCTTCTGCCTCGGCGAAGGCGAAGGCGAATAACGAGACCCAGAGTGGATCGTGATGCACAGTGCGTTCCGTGCATCGCGAAACCAGATAGAAGGGCGTAACACATCCACAAATGAGGTCTGCAAAAGTCGGACAATTGCTGACGGAGTCACGGAAGGTGGATCGTGCCCGTAGCTTCGTTTTCAGGCGGTGAAAGGAACGCCGCAGAGTTTTAGAGGGTAGGGCTGTCGGTTGCAGAGTCCCACATATCCGCAGTAGGAGTACCCAGGCCCCTACGGAATTCGTTACCGCATTTCTCTGCATAAACAAAAAAAGGCTTTGGCCGCGGCAAAGAATAATTCGTTTATAGCGAGAATATTTTTATGCCAAACATAATCAAAACGGTCCAGCAGGCGTCAAAAAGTAACAGACACACAGAAAGACGCAATATGATAAACCGTTTAGCTAACAAGTACTTTTGGATTTGTGTAGACCAAAACTAACTTCATTCCTAAATTTAGTAAACTACGGTCAGCTAGCCAGGAAAATTTGGGAAATCTAACTTATAGTACTCTTACTTGAAAAACTAGAACAGTCAACCCCTATTCCCATTCCCTATTCCCTCATAAAGGCCGGCAACGCACTTATGACTCTTCGGATGTAACGAGTGTCCATTGGCGACGGAAGTTGCTTTCCATCAGGTAACCCGTCTGCTCGCTTGCCCCGTAAATATCATTAAAAAAAAGAAAGAAGCTTGAACAGAATACTAGCAATCTTATTTTCTAAAGTGCCAAGCTATCGAATCACGCACTACACATAAAGTGCCTCGACACGTTCGAGTGCAAGCCATTCCTGTTACAACACATGGCCAAGATTAAAAACACAAACATGGTAATTTTAAATACTTTCGACTATCCAAACATTTATACAGCCGAAACCGTCGTACAATTTCGAACTTTAAGCGAAGGTATCAAGTGCTAATTCGCGCTGCAGCTGTTTGGATAGGTTCCAGGTTAGTTTTAAACTCTTATGGCACATTTCTAGCGAATGTCTTTTGTATGCTTATACGAGGAATGTAATTTCAAGGAAGAGTAACGTCCAGATAGGCACTTGCTAACTTTGTTTTAACTTTTAGGGTTTTGTAGTGTTTGTATGACGGTATTTTTATTAATGTTTGAGGATTGTACTCTTTCTTTATTTAAATATCTAGATGACCCGGCGAACTTCGTGCCGCCTAATAGTCAATGATCTTATTGCACTTCGAAGATTATTCCTCTGTTCATCTGTACGATAGGCTCGATGATTTCTCGTTCTGCACTCACACAAAACTTTCAACACATAGACAATAGCTGGATAAGAAAAATGATAGATACTTATAAAAAGACATTTACACATTTGTTAACCTGTTGAATAAATCTTAGGTATTATTTTCGGAAATAAATAATTATCAAATGAGAATTTATCGAAATAATTAAGCATTTATACACATATTTTATGGTTTTCATAGTTTTTAAGATGTATTCTGCTATTCGGAGCGGAGACAAATCCAACGAATCAATAACCATGAAAATTGGTTCAGCAAATCTCGAGTTATAAGTGTTGTAAAAAATCCTTCTTTGTTTTATATATATATAAGATAGATGATACACATCCAAAACCAAGTAACATTGAAAAACTTTTGCTCCGTCGGCGGGATCCGTGACCCCGGCTTAGGCTACCAACGCGCTTATCAACCGAGCTGCAGAGGTCGTCAATTTAAAATTATGTTATCGGGCATACATCACTCTGATACTTAAAAAAATCTGAACTTATATAACTATTTTTTATCGACAATACCTTAATTTCTTCGAGTCACAGGAAAAGAAAAATTATTCTAATTTCAGGAAACATATGATTTAAGGCTACACCGGAGAAAACTGGCGTGAAATGGCGTTGTGCTTTTTTCTCAATCTGTTATATATTCCCGCCGCCCATTCCTTCATCAAAAGGCCGGCAACGCACTTGCAACGCTTCTGCTGTTGTGTCAACGTGCGACGTGTTGCAATTGTTTTTTATCAGATGGCCCGTCTGCTCGCTTGCCCGCTAATTCTCTCAAATAAAATTTGTTGATAGAAAATCGCGCGTTTTCTCTCTCTCGTCGATAAGGGGCCAAGTCGAGTACAAAGGGACGCTCAATTGCTAAAGCAATTTATGCCTTGATGGAAATTTATTGTTTTGTTCGCGTTATTTTTGTCTCGTGATGAGTTTTTCGCAAATTAGGGATAATCTGTTTTTAACGCGGATTTTTCGTATAATCTCTTTCGAGGGAGATTTAAGAGCGTCAGTTTCTATGGGAATTTGTTTGTATAATCGTGATCGTACATTTATCAGAAATAAACGAGTCGAACGCGGCGAAGCAAATTCGCTAAGGCTTATACAAGGGCCGGCGGGGAAAGTTTAACAAAATCAAAATTGAAATCAAAATTAAAATATTTTTATTCAAAATGACTACTTTAAGTACACTTTCTGAATGTCGAGACTACGGTGCCTACCACCGGTTCGGGAACTAATACGGCGAGAAGGACCGGCGTAAGAAACTCGCACGGGTCCATCTTTTAAAATTATGGAAACCAATAATAAGTTTTAAACCTAATTTAACAAACAATAATTGTTTTAAATACATAAGTAAATGTAAGTCAAAATAATATATTTGTATTACAATGTATTGTAACTTGTTTATAGAATCTATATATATAAAAGAAAGTCGTGTTAGTTACACCACTTATAACTCAAGAACGGCAGAACAGATTTGGCTGA
>JAOTAV010061209.1:0-14712 GCA_026546445.1 Cyclargus thomasi | reverse complement strand
TCGTTTAAAATGTTAGTTGCCGGTAAACCGTTAATATAGGGAGTGTACGCCAAAGAACACTTTAAGATAAGCCTGTAATAACAAAGCCTCATATTCTCGTAAACAAGCTTCTCAGATATTTTATGTCACGATCAATTAATTTTTTTAGGCCTTGATGCCTTAAATCGTCCAGTAAATAATTTTAAGAATTTTTTCGAAAAAAAAAAAAATTATAACCTTAAAATCGTTGTAGCGTCTTATCCCATCGCTAAAATAAAAAATTGTTATTATAATTGTTTTCCACGTTTTACCTAATCTACAAAACGTACTAGGTATACATGACGCTCGAGTTACTACAAAAATAACACTCTGACCTCCCCAGCTATTAACCCTCAGTCAAATTGCTATACGAACCGCGTTTGTCAACAACAAACCAACCGCATTTTGTATGGAAATGGTAATTTTTTTACAGAGGGCTAATTAACTATACAGCTAATCTTGAGCAAATGCACAATATCTAATATTATTATTAGTACACACACATTAGTTTTCACAGAATCTAGTGTACTAAAAATAGGAAAGTGTAGTTGTTTGCTTCACGCACTAATGAAACAGACTTGATTTTTATAAACCTTTTATAAAAGATGGATGTAACATATGGACGGATGGCTACGTTGGTCATGGATCAATATCAAATTCTCAAAATATTTTACGCGATTTCGTAAATCCACGCGAGCGCAGCCGCCGGAAGAAACAAGTATAAAATAACGTAGAAAATGAATGCGTACTAGCAGTGATGTACTATGAAATGTGGTGTACGCTAGCTTTATTCCGACGAACCAGCAGTACTAAAATAACAATGAAACCAGAAAAGGGAGCTCGCGAAACACAAATAATTCTGTATAATAGAATAAATGAAATAATTCTACGGCGAGTCGCGCAAACAACGTCATAACTTTCAGACAAGCCGTAAAACTGTGAGAAGGCGAAGACGATTTGTCAACATCACGGCATATGACGTCATAAAACACATGCCCGTATATAAACGCATACATTGCAACATATATTTCGTCTGAGATCGAATACCCGTTTCGTCGAATGCTCTTTGATAAATAGGATGTAATAAATTCCCTTTTTTCGCCTCCGTGAATAAAAATAGAGTTGATAGAGTCGAGGATTTACATAAAATGTGTAATAAGGTTTGTGATGTGCATGTTTGTTAAGCTTTTACTATAATTGTGTAACTCAGGTTTCAAATAACCGGCGATGAACATAACAGGATTGCAGATGATCGGCGAGCGAAGCCGAGTATGCCGAATACAATCGTGCTCGCGTGTCATCGTCTGTAATCGTCAATCATGAAGAGATGCCATAACGTGTCTAGTATTAGTTACGTTGGACTTACTCAAGTACTTTTTCAGATTAGCACTGAACTAATCGACGCTACAAGAATAATATTAAAAAATTTCGATCTTTTCTAAGACTAGTATTTTTTTGATAGAAATTAAGTATGAAGAGTTTCAATGTCCGAAAAACTTTAAAACTGAATATTTCTGAAATAATTCGATGTGCCTTTTTACTATATGCTATGCTCGAAAATATAACTAAACCAAATTTAAGGGAATTAAGAAAAATCTTAGTGACTTATTGGTTTTCCTACAGGGAATATACGAGACAAGTCCCCTTTCTTCCAAAATTAATCCTTTTATCGCAATCGCTTTTAAGTTTTAGCTATTCAGTTATCCGTTTTGACTGTTTCTTTTATGTTCTATCTCGATCTATTAAAGAAAATCTCGGACAGGCTTCCTCGGGGATTATCTTCTTTTTGAACCGAAATAAATTGCTACAAAAGTGGGCTTTATCAAACTCTGTCCGTTTGTACTCGTTCGCACCCGCTTTCCTTATCTGATCGACCGAAGATTTCTCATCGGAAAACTTGTTTTGGAGTGCTAAAACTTATGCCTTCAATTATTGAAACACGAGATATTTCTATAAATGAAAGCATAAGTGGAAAAATCAGGCTATAAACATTTAAAACACTGCCAATTTTTGCGTTGATGAATGCTTCAGGACCGGAAAATGTTTTGAATTAAAAATAATATGAATTTGACGTCTAGCTTATACTAGATAGGTAATGAAATAGGTATATTGCAAGTTTCGATCGCAAAAATATAGAAAAAATTATTATTTACTGGAAAATTGCAAAATGTTAGTCATGTGATTTTTCCATTTATTCAATTCAATTTAAAATATTTATTTCTGATTTTCATCCATAGTATTATTAACAAGACGTCGACGTGAAACTTTCTAAATTGCCCCTTTTTACAATATTTTTTGATAACTGCTCGGCTCCTATTGGTCGTAGCGTCATATTATATTATAGCTTTTATGCTTATCTATAATATAAGTATTATAGATAAGCTTATATTATAGATAAGCATATAGGCTAGCTAGGTATATGTAGTCCTCTTCGATAAGTGGACTAACCAACACAAAAATATTTTTTTAATTCCGGGCAGTAGCTCCTGAGATTAGCGCATTAAAACAAACTCTTCAGCTTAATATTATTATTGTATCTATATATTAATATGCAAGCGGAAAACTTTGTACACCTTTTTACGAAAGTCGCGTAAATGTAGATATGAAGACTAGCTTAGAATACCACAATTATTTTGAAATACACTTTCATTTTGTATATTTTTAATAAATAAAACGCACACTCCAATATGACATGACACGATAATCATACACGAAATACTCTTTTGTTTATGGTTGAAAATTGTGATTTTTTTAATAAAGTTTAATATAGCCTGATTTTGAGAATTGAAGCCTGTGATTGAATTAAGATTATAAACTCCTTTACATTAGTGGCTTAAAATATTTATGATCGAATCTCGACCACAGGGCGACCTCTAGTATTAAATTACGTCTTCAATACCAGGCAAAGCTCCTATTAATTAACGGACCCACTTTAAGGTTATGTAAAAACGATATATGAAAAGTTAAACTCGTAAATAATGAGGGAAATGAGACGGAAAATTCTCTTAGCCGGCGATTTATCGAAAGTATCGGCCGCTCGTTATAGTTTGTGGGGATTTGATTCTATGTGAGTGCTGTAGGAAATGTCGCATGAACGCCGGGTCTGGCCGGAATGGGGGGCCGTCTATGAATTACGTACGTCATACAAAATGGCAAAATACACATGAGATTCCGTGGCAATTTATTTTGAATAGACAATTGTGTCCAGCCGATCACCATTATAATATTATCTCGTTATTAAAATATTATCACATTTAGTAGAAAAAAAAATTAACGAATTGTGAGAAAATGTTTATAAATGATATAATTTATTAAGATTCTATTTATGAGTATTTTCTTAATTCTTGTTTCTGTTAATATGTTGTATTTAACGTATATTTTCACAACTCAAAATAATTTTTCACGTGACCTAAGGAGAGTAAGAGACACGTTCGGACTGCTAACCTAACCTAACGAGAAAGCGGGCTCATCAAAAACTACTACTACTGTTACTACTAGTAACTCATGAACGGCCCTTAAAAGTATGGTGAATTGGGTCGAGCCCCGCGGAATAGTACATTTGGAACAAAGCCAACCGAAGCCGTGGCGATTTGTTTACTTTTATTTTGTAGAAATATTTGGCGATTTTTCCCGTTCAATACTGTTGTTTATGACAAATGTAAGCTTTGTTACTGGATACTGTACCCACTGTTGACGCTGTTAATCCTTATTATGTACTAAATTATTAATATACTAGTTGTGCCGTGCCCTCAAAAAGGTTAAGTTAAAACCTTAAGTTAAAATGAAGGGTCAATAACCTTTAGGGACTTAAAAAGTAGATGGTGGCCGATTCTTAGATATACAACTTAATATGCATGATACTAGTTGTGCCCCGTGGCGCTACCCGCGGTTTAGTTAAGTTTATAAAGTACCCTATGTGTTAATCTAGGATACCAGCTAGCTCCATACCAAATTTTATCGAAATCGGTTCAGCTGTTTATTCGTGAAGAAGTTACAACATACACACAAACTCACAATTCACAAATTCATAAACTTTCGCATCTATAATATTTCATGCAATATAAAATTTAGTAAAAATCGGTAAATCCATTTTGACTATTAAAGATAACCAACATTGTGAGTATTTTATATTATTATTATTAACAGCCGTTGGTAGATTTTATATATTTAGTTATAAATGTGAAAATGTGTATGTCTGTTTTGTTTTTTGTTACAGTAACTAAACAAATTTTTGTGAGTTCAAATACTTTAAGTCCCTAGAAAAAAATCGAATATCACGGTTGTCGTAATAAGCTATTGAAGTAAATTAAATATTATATTGTAATTTGTACCCCTATAACTTTATGCAGTCTTACTTATCGATCTGTAATATTTACTTCTAGCAAAATATAAGCTCAGATTTTTGTTAGAAAAATATTTCAGTTACAATTCGTTACAGTCTTTTTAAAAACTGAAACCGTTTTGCTGCTGTGTTGGAAAAACGTTGAATATTTGCGTTATAAACAACGTGTAAATTCTGCGTTTCCAGCACTATTCTGTTAGCGAAATAGCCTGAAAAGCTCAAATAAAAATAGCTGAAGTCACGGCAAAACTAAGCATAAATAATAGTTCCGTTCTTGAGATACAGCCCGGAGAAAGGCAGACGGACAGACAGACGTACAAAACATCGTAGTCTTGGTAATAGGGTACCGTTTTAAATAATGTAATAAACACTTCGTCTGTTCAACTTCTTTAAGGTGGCCGCACATTTGTCTGCACACTACGCGTCGTACGCGCGGCATTCTTTATAGCCTTGTATATTTACTTAACAGTGCTTAATGAAAATAGCATTTTCGCGCGGTTTCTCTAGCGTTGCAATTTTGATACAAACGTTAAAATTGTGGGTAAATTTTCAAAATCCTTTCTTAGCGGGTGCCCGTGTAATAATATAACATAACATCTACCTGCATGCCAAATTTCATCCCGAGATTCATAATACAGATCACCATGTCACACACTCAATCAAACGCTTTTAAGTCAAACAAAACGAATCGCAAAAGTTTCTTAAACTATTTCATTAGAACAAAACTGTAATTACAATTTGAAATATGGCCCACTTAGTGGTTAAAATTTTGGCCGTCAAGTGGAGGTCAACCTGTAACCACTAAGCCCTCGACCACTTTTAATAAATAGTGGTCGCTAGCCGTGGTCACAATTAAGCACAAAAGGCGGTCCAATTTTGGCCGGGCCATAAATCGTCATACGCGATTTATTTTCAGTGATCAAGATAATTGTTTCCACTGGCACTGCGGTGCTCTACATCAGATAAGGCCCATCAGACGGCTCGACGCAATCTGGCGACTTTTTAAGGTCGCTCGCGACAACAACACATTTTTGAAGCGTAAATGTATTTAGTGGTATTTGGACAAGTTATATACAACTCCCCGTTTTTTTTCGGCAAAATTGGCATTGCTATTTAATATATAAAAGATTTTCGGCCTAACCGGGCATAAGCATAACACATCGCCTGGTAGAAAGATCTTCTTTTGTGACGGTCAAGAATATCCCGTAATAATATTAGTATATAGATAAAATTTATAGCAATCGATTAAAGCAAACGATTCATTTGTTAGTTCACATAAGTTGCCCGTCTGCACCGAAACTGATGCTATATTTATAGTCGTAGATACGTCAAGATTTTGTACGATTTAAGAGCGTTTGGCTTCCTTTGTTGAAGCTATACCTTCGGTTCTTTGTGTGCATGGAATTCCTGCTTCAGAGCTGAACAGTGGATTGATTTACTTTAGCGAATGACGAGCACACAGCAGGGACATAATGGGCTAGCTAAGGTACGTAATATCCCTCTATTTTTCTTTTCAGAGGAGAAGAAATAGTTCTTTGTACTTCTTTGTGTGTGGTTTTTAAGGTTTTACTTCTATAGTGTAAGGCAATAATTTCACATTGATTGTTTTGCTGTTAAAACCCTTATTCGTATCCATAGCATTATTTTAAATGCAACTATCTGGCTGTTACTTTTTTTAGCCCAAACCGCTGAAAAAATATTATATAATTTTGTACCGGAATACTTTGTGGAAACATACTTTTTTACCCGGCATAATGTCTTTAAATTTAGGCGTAACCAAGTTGCAGTAATCTTTAAAATGTATTTTCTTTGTCATGTACAAACTATTTGTAATTACTTCCTGTAACTAGTTCTTGTCCAAAATTAGCGTAAGGTAGGTAAGCATACAAAAAACCACGGACGTAAAAAAGACGGTGTAGTCTCACTATACACAGCTATGTGTCTGCAAAGTGTAACAAAAGTAAGTGATAATACTTAAGAGCGTGTATGTGTTCCTTATATAGACTGCACTGTGAAAGTAGCGACGCTGGAAGCGAACACATATTTTTGACACAAAATGGTATTGTGACTACGTCCAACATTTTATATGTCCATGCAAAAAACAATTTCTTTGGTATGGTAGGTACTTTACATAATAATATATGATTCTTCGTAAAAGAAGGCTATTTACTCTCTCAGTGACAAGGATCGCATAAATTATTGAATATGTCAAGAATCCGCTTGAAGGATCATCCCTACGTACAATACTTTCTGAGGTAGATTTCCCTCGGGCTTAGTTACCAAATTGTTTTTTTATGTCCACCCTCTGACTGGCGCTGTTCAGTAAAGTGATGCTTATTTAGGTAGACATCATAAAAATATAGACATGGCTGGTCAATACTAAAGCATGTCTTTTTTGACAAACCTAAAAAAACACCACTTACATCTATCAGAACCGAACGAATCGAAGTAAATACTTCTTTGAATTTAATAAAAACGCTTTCGGACGAATTGGACGTTTTGGCGCAGGCAAGTGTTCGAGGTTCCATGACATTTCATAATTGATCGAATTAAAAAAAATAGTTTTCTCGTCGCGTTGGGCTCGTTTTGTTCTGATAATGCGTTTACCATTAAAAATAATTTGATTCGTATGTATTTACAACTGCCCAGTTTTCACATTATAAAATTTATTTATTACTTATATTCCATCATAATTTTAGTACACAAAAACTAACTTCAGATGCCAAGATATTATTATCTCGGCGTTTGAACATCTGTGCCCAATTTTAAAGTCTATGTAATATATGATAATAGTATGTATGTCTTTATATTAGTGTTCGCATATCTCCGGAACGACAAGTACGCTGGAACCTAGTCTTAAATTTGACTAGTTTTTTTTTTAACTTAGATAAACTTGTTTTCGGTTAAGTTTTTGACATAGGTACTTTTGTATTTAACTTTAAAACTCTACAAACTAATTTTGAACTTCGTTTATTTATTTTTTTAAGTTTTAACTGAAATAATAGTATTACGAGGATTACAGCTGTTTACAAAGTCAAGATAAGACGTTACAAAAAAATTCGTAAAAATTGAAATATTTGGCCTTTCAGTGTATAAAAACGGCATAAGTCCTTGCAACAAAGTATTTCGGAATGCAAAAAAAGTCTTTTGAAGCGAGTGTTAGCAATGCTACGACAGAGCAAGAGGATAAAACTACTATGCAAATTCGTTGCAACGTGCATTCATATAAAATAGGCACGCTTCGAGAACAATCTTTGGCTTTACATGGAATTTTCCTAGAGCATTTTTCCGAGGTTTTAGAATTTTTCCTGCAATATCTGGAACAGGGGACAAATCTTCATTTCAATAACTGAAGTGTGTTTAAAACTGGGCATTTATTCCGATTACTTTTTAGCATTGCAGATGAAAGTTTAAAAAACATCAGCGAAAGCTGAATGATAGTGTTTCAGCACAACACTACCTTTAAGCTATTCAAAAACATTTCTCTATTAATAATTTATCAACTTATAAAAGAGATCATTGACGAATACGCATGAGGAAACGATAAAACGGATCACCTAATTGAATGCAACTACCGCCCATGGACAGTCGAATATTAATATATATTATCGGTAAATGCCGGCCTAAATTCTAGTTGTTTTTCCGCGGTTTAGCTCGCGTGGAAGCCGAAAATTGCGTAAAATTATTTTGCGACCATGAGGAAAACCTCATCATTCGGTAAAAACCGATACCAAGATTATTTATGTAGTCTTTTTTATGATGTTTATTGGGAAAGCGAGCAGAAGGGTTACCTGATGGGAAACAACTGCCGTCACTCATGGACACTTGTCACCTGAAGAGTAGTGAGTGCTTTGCAGGTCTTTATGAGGGAATAGGGAATGGGGATAGGGGATTTGGGAAGTTGGGCCACCGGTAAACTCACTCACTGAATGAAACACAGCACAACACCGTTTCACGCCAGTTTTCTGTAAGGCCGTGGTATTATTCTGGTAGAGCCAGTCCATTTGTGCAAAAGCATGGCTCTTTTACGGCAATAAAAATCCGTATTATGAACTTGAGATCGGAAAATGTCTCATTAATATACGCCTCCACAGGGGTTCGAACCTGCCCCCTCACGAGTGCGAACCAAAGGGGTTTCCCCACTAGACCACGGACACTCTAGTCTATGTTACTCTCGATTCTTGTAGCTAAGTCTGTGCCAAAAATCAAGGCAATTGCTTCCTTTGGGCGAGAAGGAAGAACAAAGAAACAAAAAACCAAACACATTTATAATATCAGCTTGGATTTTAAAATCGTAAACCATATCTCTATTTCCCGCGTGCTCGAAATGAGGCAATCGTGCTAAATGCTCATATACCATTCACTGAGCACAAGTATCCCCGAGGGGAGGTGTAACCTGGTCGGAACCGCCACAGTCGCTCATCGGAATTAGTATTTAGTATCCCTCAGTCTCTATTACCTTTACAAAAACGAGTTAGATGAAACGTTAAATTATACCAAAATATTAAAATTATTAACTCTTTCTCGCGGCTTTGCTCGCGTCAAGAAGAATATATTGTGTGCGCCGCAGTACCATCAGCTGCAGGACTCTATTATCACGCTTATGTGCGCTGTGTGTTATTAGAATAGTTTTGATTTTTAATTATGTTTTTTTATGATATTTAGGGGGCAAGCGAGCAGACGGGTTACCTGATGGAAATAAGCTGCCGTCGCCCATGCTCACTCGTGACATCCGAAGAGTCGCAAGTGTGTTGCCGGCCTCTATAAGGGAATAGGGAATGGGATTAGGGAAATCATGCTAAAGCATGGCTCTCCCACGGCAAAAATTTGTTTGTATTTTATTTTACTACATAATTATAGTCACGTGTTTTTTAAGGTTCGTTCGTGCACTGTAAGGGAAACCCCATAAACATTTTATTGCGAGGTGATGAAATGGAATAAGAACATAAAATCGGGAATTCTGTTTGTCCAAAAACAGGCTAGAAATGTGCCTTTAAGGCTATTACAATAAAATTTATTTCGATTGTCCAGCAGAGTATTTATTTATACGTAATACGTAATCATATGCCCAAAATATCCACAATTTTCCCACACCTCATTTCTTGAATAACAATCCTCATAGACATATCTCTAAAGGAGATGGAAGTTCGGATTGATTGGATGGTTCTTTCGACCCCTCCATTGATGATAAGAGTCCTGTCATTTCCATAACACATTATTGACATTTTCCAAACTAAAAAGGGGATAGGAATTTTATTTATCGTTTCCAATTCATCTAAGTGATACAACTCTTTGTGCGTCTATAAAAGTCGTTGACAAAAGACCGAACAATGAAGAAGTAAGGCTGTCACGAACAGACAGACGGGACGGATAACAGATTTTATGGGGAACCGCTCTGCTGTATAAATCCGCGCTTTGAAAACGATATGAAACCTTTGCGTAAACACCTTTATAATTATATGGCATTTGAACATCTTCCCTGTCGCTTAATCCGATCTAAAGAGAGATTTGTAGAAATAACGAAATAAGTTTTGTTTATCTCATGTTGTAACCGGTTAAGACGAAGAATAGTTAATAGAATTAGGCGTTACTTTGCGGAAATATCCATAAATTTAAGTTTAGTAAATTAAAATTTTTAGCAATATTCCGCGAAATTAACCTCAACCTGTGTAAGTAAAAATGCGGGTTGAGGACCTCGACGCGCGTTTCGCCCCAACACTGAGGCATCCTCAGGATGTGGACTCTACGAAGATTAATTTCGCGGGATATTGCTAAAAATCTTAATTTACTAAATTTAAGACGAAGAAGATAAATACAATTGTGAAAAACGTATTCAAATCGAATTAGTAGTTTTCGTGTTGAAGAAAAAGTTTGATACAAACTCTTTGTCCCCTTAAATGGGGAGGGGGAATTTTTATACACCAGATGTTAAGTTGGAAGAAGATGAATATAACTGTGAAAACCGCATTCAAATCGGATCAGTAGTTTTCGCATGATGAATAAACATACAGAAAGACAAAAAGTAACTACAATTTTGGCTTCTACATCGACGTAGAAAGACCCTGCCTAATATTTTTTGAATATCTTTAATGTTAATAATTTTCACTTCTACAGTTTTATTACATTTTTTTTTTAACGGGCTTTGGCCCACCACACATTCCCACCACTGTATCTCCTGTGTCGCCAGGATCAGCAGTGGTATCCAACCACGAAAACCCTTTGATGTGATCGAGACGTCGAGTTTTATTACATGAGATTGAGATTTTCAAAACTTACAATGTGTGGCCAAGGCTGTTGGCGACTGCATTTCCCCTTAAAAACATTCGATGTAGACACAGGTTCTCTAAATGAAAATCAATGTTAACTTACTATACTTTTATGACGTTTGTACCATTGAGGAAATTGGTTCCTAGCAAGTTGACGATTTAATGTCATCTGGTCGAAGTAATATATCAATTCCTTGAAGTCTTGATTTGGCGGATGGGTTTCACATAACGCTATCAAACTAGTATCTACAATGTCGGAAAAAATCTCCAAAAGTTATATAAAAAATGTTGCGTGAAAAACGAAAAAAAAATTTTAAAATTTAAAAGAAATATATATTTATTTTAAATTTTAAAATCCCGACACCTCCAAAGCGAGGATAACAAGAAATGGTGGCGCGTATAAGAGTATGTCTTATAGATGTTTCTTTAATATTTACCTTTAAACATCATTGCAGCAAAGTCTAAAAGAAAATCAAACGGCCAATAATTCAATAGCTTGTTAACAAATTCAACTAGCCACAGGGGCTTCTTGGAATTGAAACACAAACAAAATGTACGCGTGTCAGGAATAAAAAGTACAAGTTTCACGTTCCGAGAAATTCTCAAACTATTGAGGATAGCTCCTAGTCACAGATCGACAATCTTTATTTATTTTTGTACTAACTTTGAGACGCTTACACCATAGAACTGTATAGTACTGTAATAATAAAATCCTAAGACTTGAATTATCTTCATATTAAACCTTCTCAAAATCAAAGAGTTTAGCCGTGTACAGGAAATTGACTAAATTTAGAATCTATACTAATATTATAGAGAACCGTCAGTTTATGTGTTTGCATGTTTGTTGAGTAATCTCCGAAGATTTCAAAAATTGTTTAAAAATAAATAATGTCCAACAAAGTGGGCATGGGGCAGCTAGTTTGTCATATAAGTATTCAATCAAAGGCAAGCGAGCAAACGGGCTACCTGATGGAAAGCAACTGCCGTCGCCCATGGATACTCGCGACATCCGGAGAGTCGCAAGTGTGTTGCCGGCCTCTATGAGGAAATGAGAATAGGGATAAGGGATTAGGGAAGTTGGGCTACCGGTAAACGCACTCACTGAACGAAACACAGCACAACGCCGTTTCACGTCAGTTTTCTGTGAGGCTGTGATGTCACTTCGGTCGAGCCGGATCATTCGTACCGAAACATGGCTCTCTCACAGCAATGAGCATCCGTATTAAGTACTTGAGATCGGAAAGTGTCTCATTGGTACACGCCTCTACCGGGGCTCGAACCTGCACCCTCTCGACTGCGAACCAAAGATCTTACCCATTAGGTCACGGTGGCTCTAGCTGTTTGTTTGTTCGTCCCTCCTTGACTGTACTAAATAGCAACCAATCGCATTAACATGTGGCATAGACTGAGTCCCAAAAATAGAACGTAACATGGGCTACTTTTGGTCTAGGAAAAACATCACGATTTTTAAGATTGCTCGAAAGAACATTTCTATTGAAAAAAACAAATCTATTGACGGATATACTTAGAATAATAATGAGAACAATACGTTTTTTTTAAATAAAAAATGACTACATATATGAAACTGTAAAATCCATACTAATATAGTAAATACGAAAGTGTGTCTGTCTGTCCGATACCCCTTAACGCTCTAGCCGCTGAACCTTACTGAAATTTGGTATGGAGATACTTCGCATCCCCGGGGATACTTTTCATACCGGAGAAATGTACAGTTCCCGTGCGATAGTGAATTTTTGGAAATACGGAGTTGCACTATCTAGTTAATAATATCTATAATATCTTCTGGTACGCGATTTTGCATTTACATATTTTTCTCAACATACATTCTTAGTGAGCTTATTTATAGCCACTATATGCTTTTACACGAGGCGCGTTATTTTATATTCAACCTTCATTTTTTATAAAGCGATCCTCTTCAAACAGTTGAGCTATTTGCAGATAATATGAAACGATCAGTATTGTGTTGCTAAGAGCAACTTACTGAAAGAAAATACTTTTGTATTTAAATGCATAAAAGTTTGAGCTTAAAAAGAGCTTATAGTCGCATGAATTCATTGAGTACTAATTGTTCTTTCACGCTTTTATTTTTTAACTGATTATGATTCAAATTCTTTATTAAAAACATACAATTATATATACAATATAAAGCAATTTTTGCGACAAACGTTTTATGCACGCCGAGCTAAACGACTTTCAGAAAAGAAACAAGTTTAGTTTCTCAATTCGACCGCATATGTTCTTTTTTATATTTGTTCGCCTATTACTTCGCCGTTTGTGGACAGATTTTAATAATTTTTTCTTTGTTGTTTAGGGTATAGCTGCACCTTGGTCCCATTTGCATAAAAGTGATGAATCGTGGAGACTCTTTGAAATTTTTATGGACACATGTAGTGATTATTTTCACTTTTGTCGAAAGGATTTCGGTATACGAGTATGCAATAAAAAAAGCAAGATTTTGGACAAATGTATACCCTGGTTTAAATGGTGCTGTACAGAACTCTGTAATTCTTATAGGTCGGTGATTTCGACTTTATAACTTAATACATAACTCAAATAAAATGCCACTTAATCTATTTCATCAATCATCATCATCATTATAATGATGCTAAAGATCTTAGGAAGTACCGATTATATGGTAAGAATGTAACGGTGCGACATTCTTACCATATAATCGGTACTTCCTAAGATCTTTAGCATCAAAACGATATGATTTAGATTATAATTTCGCCATTTCTTTTTAATTGGATCCATGAGAAATCAATCGAGGAATGTGAACATATACACTTAGGTTGAATAATGTACACTTGATATAATTATAATTGGCCTGTATAGAATAAATGTTAACTAAAATGAGAAAAATTCATAAAAGTCGATTTCCTCAGAAAAAAACAATGAATAGACGAACTAAAAAGTAACAAATATTTCTTATTCTCTGTAAGTGCCTTATAAGGATTATTGCTAAGGAAGTCGGTTTTTATTTTTTGTTTTTATTTTACACTTTGTAGCATACCTAGTATGACATCAGTATGACTATGGGAATATGCGTGGAAAGGAAAATATTCCGACCGAGCGAGGTGTTATGCCCTGACCGGCCAAAGCCCACGTGATTGATTAATTCATCTGTCGGATATGTATAGCGACGCATGTAGAATTGTGGCGCTAATTGTGGGTTTCGCCACATGCATCAGATGTACCACATTAAAAGAAATAGGAAGGAGTTTCGTTGCTTATATGTGCTACATAGGTAAATCTTTAATATCTAAGCTTGTCGCGAAATACACAACATGCTGCTCGCAGCATGTTCCTACCAAGATAAAGTTTAGTTACGTCGTGTCAAGTTAATTAATTGTTCTGTCAGCATTGTTCTGTGACACTTGCCACAGACGATACTGTCTACTGCAGTAAATTGCAGTTTTGTAAGAGTAACATAGTTTAAGAATGATAGTCTTTTTGATGTGCCATGTCAAGACGTTTAACGTGATAAAAACATATTTCATTTAAAACCTTAAAGCTAGCGAGCGCTACTCCAAGTAAAGTGATAATTAATTACTAATAAAGACTGTATTGTTATAACAGATAACTCAATAATGTTCTTTTGTACTAACATCTGAACACCAATAACAATTTATAACTTATTCCAATCATTTAATCAACTTCGTCCATGCCAAATTTTACACCCCTACGTACGCACAATTCTTGTAACACACTTCCCCTTTGCTTAGCGTATTAATATTACGCGATACGTAAAACGCTTTCGTAATGGATAAACGTTTTACGATAAAATATATTACGATATTCTGTTATTGGTTATTTTTATCAATCGCTTATACCGTGAACGCGTGTAATTTTATATTTTCGACCCTTTTTTATTGGAAAATGAGTGTTACGGGTCTACCTTAACCGACTACCTTTTTTAACGACTATCCCGTGTTTATCTTGAAGATAAGTCAAAAAACGTACTAGGTGTAGGTTATTTTGCTTTTTAAAGACAATTATTTTTTAACAAAAAATTTAAACCGACTTCCAAAGGAAAAAACTAAAATAGTACAAAACAAACTAAAAAGT
>JAOTAV010061198.1:0-14713 GCA_026546445.1 Cyclargus thomasi | reverse complement strand
GTTTTTCTCGTGCTATTTAACTCATGCTGCGTTCCAGCTAGTGATGGTGTTCACTATGAGGAGTCGATCATCTTATGACATTTGTGGTGGCATTTTATAGTGACGTGGGGGGGATATGTACCGCTGCACTTATAAATATTATATCGAGGGTAACGCTACACGTTTTATAAAGTCACCTTTTTTGTCTCATTTTCTTTTAAAAGAATTGCTTTTCAAGCTGAAAATTTTTCATCCTCAGGCTTTGGGAAGCTATGCAATTGTCATTTGTAAATATAAGGTTGGAACTACAGTCAAATTAATAAGAAATCCTTTTGTCCCTTTATAAAGAATTGCATTCGAAGCTGTAAGTCTTGCTCGTAGCTTGCAAGCTATGTAACGGTCGTGTTAATTGACGGTTCCTTGCGTGGCGTGGCGTGTTGCTCAGCTGCTATGGCGTGCAGCACCACTACACGGATCGCCGCTGTTTGAGTTTTCAACGATAAGAATAGTGGGAGGCGTGTAGGAATGATAATGATAACTCACAATTTTCCACAATATGTTTCTGTACACGTAAGGGTTAGGATAACAAGGTCTATAATTATAATAATGAAGAAATTTTCAATTAGAACCATTTTTTCTAAATCCCCGAGTTTCTCGACATACTGTTGGTCGCAACAAATCTTTTTTCAATTTTTGCTCTCTAGACACAAGACCAGAAAAAGGAATAGCCCCAAATGAAAACATTAAAATGTAAAAAAAAAACATACATAAAGCGATTACTTATAAATATGCCGACTTTTTCGGTCAACTTTATTAAATCATTATGCTTAAGAATTTTATTTTTTCTGGTGATATTTCTCTAATGCTGCGTCCCTGCTATTATATATTTATTATGCGGTGTGTCTCTTGTAAATTTTGTGGTGGCATTTTATAGTAATGTCGTCACAAAGAAACATCTTCGGACCAGGCGAAAAGTTGCTGGTAAAATATTAATTTTACCTAACTAATCACATATTTGCGCTTATTTTTAATTTTAGCATGGTGCCAATTTTTGACAAAATAATCATATTTTCATTCGGGCAGTGTTTTTAACTCTTCATATACCTACTCTTTACTCGTTCTTCGGTCTCCGCATAAACCCATATTACATTTAGTATAACGCATCTGAAACGAAGTCTCATGAACATCGGTAGCTTATATGTCTGGGGTCTGTCCATATGATATGAACCAAGGTCTCTTTAGTGGTACCAATTTTTACTAAATGACTGGAGAGTTGATGCTTAGGATCGTATCAAGTTCATGTTCTTAACATCAGATGGCGTTTAAACTATCACACAAAATGCAGTTCCGCGTTTACAGTAGAAAGATTTTTCACAAATGGTGTTACCTAGCTAAAAATCCGGCCATGTGCGAATTGGACTCAAGCACGAAGTGTGCAAAAAATTTGAAAAATTTGTTCAGAAAGATTCAGAGAGAAACATTTATAACAGTCTAACCACGCAATCGTGCGAGCTATAGCACGAAGTAGGAAGAAGCAAAATGTTGTATGAGAGCTCATATCATATTATAACATCATAATATTATTTTTGCATTTGCAGCAGTCTTTGATGAAATTTTTTTAAGTTGTCGATATTAATGGTGAGTAGTGTATTGCGTTCTGATAAATACACGCAATTATCAAATTCATATCATACAAAAACTATCACAAGTCAGAAAAACGGAAATTCAGCGCCGCCTAGATAACGGCTCATCAAACACTGAAAGTTACATTATTATAAATATATTATGAACAAACGAAAATTTTAAGACTCAAACACAAATTGTTCAAGTGACTTGACAACAGGTAGCGCCACACGTATGGAATCTGCTTTGTTGTTACTAGGTATCCGTAGGATAAAATGCACTCAGGGTGGTGATTTGCAATTGATTTATAAACCCCTCTTCCTTGCCTTGAACCGTTTTTCCTTGTAAAAAGGAAGGGGGGGGGAGGTTTGGCGGGGATTTCGGAGAATGACGTTCTGTGTTTTTTATTTTTTGTTAAATTTGTGTTATTTCGGTGTTTAATGTCATCAATCATTATCGAAATGATAGAATATCGAATATTAAACATTCGTTGTTATGCACAAGTGTGTACAAGTGATACAACTCTAAGAAACGTGCGTGTTACACTCCAAAACTCCATCCGAAGTTTTAGTAAAGCTTCTAGCGCTGTACTAGATCGACTGACTTGACTCTGATTGTATTGATGTCTTATGTTTACTCTGACTAGACTTTAGACTTGAAATTTATGTAACGTTGCTAAATTTATTGAGACAAGAAAATTGGTTTCCCGCCTTTATTTGACACTGGCCATGATTATAGCCGAAGCGCCGTATAAATAAATAAATAGTCGCTGCGAGTGCCAACTGCCAAATTACAAATGGGTTTTTTATTTATTTTTCGCTAAAAATAATCCCAGTTTCGTTCTGAACATTCTGATAAAACCATTTTTGTTATATATAATGTTGTGGTATCAATAATTTTATTGATTGGGAAGAGTGAAATGTTGGATTAAAGAAATTTACGATATTTATTGTAGGGTCGTTTGTGTTTTCAACTTACAGGGTGAAAAGTAAGGCATGGTAATCATTCTTGATAAACCTTCGATTCGATACTTTTTAATAAATTGCATTTCATATTTTTTGATATATGACATAAAAGGATGATCGGCAAAAATGTATGAAGGTTGGTCGAAGGACCAATAAGGTCGTGACATGTTAGCCGGCGAGGCGAGAGTGCTATTTTTTAGTAACTCAAGATATCAGACTGCTTTATTCGACTAATCAGATCACGTAAACTTTTTTCCTGTTAATGCGAAGAAGTTGGATTATGAAGAAGTATGAAGGAACAGACTAGACTATGAAGACTATAAAGTAAGACTTACCGTCCTTAAAAAAAAGCTTGCTGCTTTAAAAAAAGTTCTTGGTGCTATAAGAAAAATTCTTAAAATTACTAAATCAAATCAAATTCCTTTATTGCAGAATGTAGTATTTAGTTTAGGTCTTAGTATAGGTTATATTATATTTTCAATACATAATAATTATTATTATTATTATGTATTGAAAATATTATTATATATATATAATAAGCAATAATTTATCTTACCTTTGTGTATAACATTAACATCGTTTTTATATATATATATATACTTTTTTTATTATTTCAATCAATAAAATTTAATTGATTTATTTTATCTTTTCCACAAACTTCATGCTAATATAGAAACCGCGCGTTTAGTTAGTTTTAACTACTTACATAACTTCATGTCCTACGGCATCCTCTTGTGGGGTAACGCAGCGGATATTAACACAAAATCTGTACTGCAGAAGATGGCTGTTCGTTCTAATTATAAGATGTCATCTTATGAATCTCTAAGAGAAAGTTTAAGGAAATAAGAATTCTGACCGTCGCATCTCCATACATTTTACAAAGTGGATTAAATGTAAAGAATATAAATAATTTCGATAAGAAAAGCCATGCTCACAGTGTAAATACTAAAAATTAGAATAAGCTGGAAATACCAATGTTCAGACTAACCAAAGTAAGCAAATCCTTTAAAGACCAATGTATACGTCTGTACAATAGAATCCCAGAAAACGTTCAAAATCTGTGTTTAAACAAATTTAAAAAAGCGTTTAGGAGCGTTTATTTGCTAAGGCATATTATTAAGTTAATGATTTTATCGAAGACAGCACTTTGGAAATAACCACCTTATTTCCAAAGTGCTGTCTTCGATGCAGGATCCTTATGCAGGTTACCTTAGATATTATTATTGTTACATAGCTTAAGTCATAACATTTTTATATTATTTTATTAAAAAAAAATCCATCTTTTTGATAAAAGGTGGTCCCGTGCGAGTTTCTTACCCCGGTTTTTTCCGCATAGCTAGTTCCCGAACCGGTGGTAGGCACAGTAGTTTCAACGTTCAAGTGTATTCAGAATACCTACTTTGAATAAAATACTTTGGACTTTGACTTTAAGAAGACATGATCCAACCTAAACTCACGGCACATTTAACCGCCCAACATATTACGAGTACATTAACTCAACACGTCTTATTGATTGCATTTACTTCAAGTTAAAGTTAGAATAAGTACAGAGGAAAAAAAAAACGTTCAATTAAAAATTTCAATGATACATTTCTGGAATCATTCTTACTAGTTTGTAAAAAAATTAAAATTGAGAAACCAAATGACTAACTATAAAACTTATATGAAATATATGTTATTTTAGTATAGTTTATTTCATTTTCCTTTAAGAAACGTGCCAAATTATACACGTTTAAATTGAAATTGATTGTCCGTGCTATCTTCACTTACGTAGTAATTGCATTTTTTCCAAGAATCTTTTCGATTATATGAAATCGCCGATGTTACGGCAAATAATGTCCGTGTCTGCTTTGGTCGAGCAGAATTGGATAATTCAGCTAGAGCCGTGTCCCAATGTGCATTATTCTCAAGATTTACTTCCCGGCAAGCTTGTTGCATGATTGACTGTTGTTAAATCAATCATATATTGGTCTACGTATATTCAATTTTGCCACCTACCAGCTTTACCAAGCGCCATAATATACTAAAAACAAAATAAATTAAATTTTTAAGAATGGCTCTAATACAAGTTTTTTTTCCAAGTTTCTTCTTTTCTTTCTTTATTTATAGGCTTTTGACGCAACCGGTAATGGCGGTGCAGTACATTTACATCGCGCTATCGCTTGTTAAGAAGTGTAAAGCTAAAGCTATTTGACTTTCAGAACTTTGTTTTCTCAATTTTTTGCTCTATACATTTTTAACTAAAAATGAAAAATGCTTATATGTCTGAGTGTATCTTTGAAATTTTCTAAAAAAATTCATGTTATTTTTTAATTCGTCCTAGTCCTTAGTCCTTCCTAAAATGGAAGACTACTCTTACCAAGAGGGAAGAGTAGCTTTGAGTAATATTTTTGACGGTGCGCACCAAACGCTCCTAGGCTCCTCCCACAAACGGCGCGGCTGGCGGTATGAAGCGCCATAATTGAAATCTTCCGCTCATCGCTTAGTCGATAACAGAAATATTATGTAGTTTCTTCAGTTCTCGTCTGGCGCCGACTAAGTTCGTTTCATGGTCGGAAAGTATCTGTTTAGGCAATCCTCTAACGGCTATGAACCGCCCTAAGCTCGTTATGGCGGCGTTAGTTCCCAATGGCAGGATAGGTCGGCCCTTGAACCTTCGGCAACCGGCGCACGAACTTGAAACATACGTCTTCGTATTTCCGGCGTTGAGTATTCGGTATTTTTGGCTAAGCTCATTGAGGACGGTCTTGTCAAATCCCTCTTTCATCTTAATACGTAGGCGTGGAGATTCGGCTGGTTTTGGGCAGGTACTGCGAGGCTCGCACGTGTCCAATTTCCTCGGCGAAGCTTTCATATTGCGAGGGTTTCAGCAATGACTTATCTGCCAAATCGATCTCGGTCTCTCGAAAATAAAGAATAGACGCGGTGCTTTCTGGTTCTACGAGGATAAAATTTAATGGGTTATCGCTTTGTCGAAGTGGATAGTGAGTCGATGTCGTATTGGCATTTTATCAATGTCTTTAAATTGCCACAATGCTGGTGTACCTACACTAAGCTGGTTGACGAATTGTATTGGCTAAGAAGAGTTAGACAGGGCAGCGTGTAGTTTTCACACTGGTCCAGGCCAGGGCAAGCCCTAACCTAGACCGGTTAACTTATCGCCGTCATTCGGAGGAGTAGGCATACTCGACTGCCTATCGAGACTTAGCTGTTACACAGCCAAGCCCCGACAGGGAAAGCCAAGCCTGCCTCCTCCCCCGAACGACGGCAACGCCGACCTACCGGTCTATCCTCCGCCCGCTTGACACATCCCTAGATGTCACAAACGAACGTTGCCTAACCACAACGTTACAATTACGTCACCAGAAACAAGAAAACTGACAGCAACGAGAGACAAGAAGTATTCGTGCACGGGTGTGCAGTGTAGCGTGGTAATCAGAAATCGTCCCCTCGGTAGTATACACAAAACTTAGTCACAAAATACTGAAAAGTCATATTTATCGTCTCAGGATTTGTAGACCGCTAGTGTGTTTTGAGGTGTTAAGTTCTAAACATTCTAAAGCTTATTAATTTTTGCACGGGGTTTTTGTATAGGGTGATGCCTAATTAGCTTATTTTCAAATTTTGTGCCACTTCTGATCATAGCTTTTTGAGAAAATCGAAATTTTGTGTTCGATTATTTTTAATTGTTATAAAACACGTAAATAAAAATTTAACTTTAAAATAAGAATGGCATATTACCTAGAACTGGATTCTGATTCTTGGTTAACTATTTTAAGCCGTTTTAACCCATCGGAATCTGAAATATTGCCAGTCTTTTAAACACAATCTTTTGTGTTTTAACAAGCTCCAAACACTGGAAAAAAATTCTAGAGTTTACGTATTTAAGCTCCTTAATGAGAAATCTATAATTTTATTTTGTGGCTTTTTCAATCATCGCAAAAAAATTAGATGCAAAAATAAGTATTCTTAGTTATTTTTGTATTTAAATTTTTTTAATGTAAAAAAGTATGAAAGAACCGGAGAGTGCGTGAACAACACTGTTTGTAGTTCAGTCCTACCTGTTTTATGTCTTGACAAGTTTCGTATCAATCGTATCTTTAGCATTTTTTGTAATGGGCATTATTATTTAACTTCTTTAAATTATTTGACTTCACAAAAGAGGTTACTTCTGCAATAAGAAAGCTTCCGATGAATCAAATATTAATTCATTGGAAGCTTTCTTTAGGCAAAAATACCCTAGATTTCTATTAAAAATTTGAGCGGCCATTAATGCCAGTCAGTTAGTTGTCTTGACTCCAGGTCTGAATATTTTATGTGGTAAAATAATTACTGAAAGTGTTAAGTGAATGTCTTATACACCATAATATTATTGTTATGTTTTGTTGTTTCGCTACATAATAAACCGTCAATTCGACAAAATAATCCACGAAACTCATAACATTAAATTATTATTACCTACGTGAGTTTTGTACAACTTTGACTGAGCTTTTTAGACCGTATTATTGTAAGAAAAACTGGTAAGTGATCAGACACAGTATAACAGAATATTATTATATTACGAGCAGGAGCTCTATCTAGGGATAGATAATCATTTAGTACCTAGGACTTGCATAACGTGAGAGTATATATTATGGAATAATTAAGCTATATCTCTGACGTAGTGTATGTCTTGCTGCATGAGCTTGAGAACGGACGTAGGACCTATTAGTTATTAGCTTTTCTAACAACAATACCATAAAAGCTTAGTAAACGTTCAAAACTCACTTATATTGTTATATTTGATTGATGACTTTGAAGAGTTATTTGGCCGTGTTGACGGTCGGGACAATAAAACGCAATAATAATATGTTGTATGAAACATTCACTAAACTCTTTTAAATAACTTAAATATCCAGACTTAAGGGGTCATGACAAACGAATGGCCTTCCGCATGACCGCTTCAATTGGAAACTTAGTAAGTTGGTACCTCTCATGGTCCTCTATTTAATGGAACTCTAGGATATTTTTGCCCCAAAAAGCTCCCATTAAAATCCGCAACTATTGATGTATATTATGGTTTCAGCTTACCTCAAATACCAGCTTTCGGTCTAATAATATATGACATACCGTAAATAAATATATTATTGATGAAATCTTCGAAGTTACTTTCTTGTTTTAAGGCTCCGTATCCAACGAACTTAGAGACTACTGTTACCAACTGGTTACTGTTGCTAAGCAAAAGCATGAGCCCTCAGTAACTAGAATTAAGTTAACGTCGTAGGAAATGTCAGTTTATTCTATTAAAGTAGAAAATTCTCAATATTTGTATATTTTATTAAAGTAACAATATATTATGCATTAACAATATAAAATATGGTATGTCTAAGACTAACAAAAGAAATAAAACTATCTACTACTTGTTCGTTTTCTCTTCGACAATATTAAACTTAACCTTATCAATAAAAATGTTTATACACCGTATAGCTATTTAAGAGCTTCTCAACACTAAGAGGATTTCATACGGAGTTAAGTGAGTTGGCGGATGACATTGACAGCAGTTTGCCTCAAACTATTGTAAATGTCTAACTCACTTCACTCCGTATCAAATCCGCTTAGTGTGGAGAGGCTTTAAGGTTCGCCGTTTTTTTCTGACATGTGACGTTTTCGATATGACAGACAAAAAAACTTAACTAAAGTTGTTCGTTTAATAAATGTTTTATTAGTAAGATTTATTTTGTATAAGAATCCATAATACATACGGTCTTACTCATGGACGTTAAAAAGTTGGACGTATTCTCACTATTCACAGCTTTGTGTCTATAGAGTCTGCTAGACTGACTGTATTTACACGGTTTAAAATTATGGTTTTTGTGCAAATTTAATAACGAGGAAAGAACCGATATTTTTACATTAAGTTATGAAAAATAACTAGTCTGATTAGCTAATCTAATAATCAATGGAAACATTTCAAGCCCTGTAAATACAGTCCAGCCTGGCCGAATTTAATGATAAAATGCTATGGAAAGATTAGACTACATCCGACTTTTTCATCCTTCCATGAATAAGACCTTATGTACTTTAGACTCTTGTACAATATTAATAATAAACATTGGACATTCAACGTGACCATTCATCGCTTGTCTGCATAGTGTACAGACAAGCGGTGAAGACAGAGACGGTAGAATTTTGTAAAGGCCAGAAAATTAGAAAGTGAGAAAAGGGGGTAATTACCTAAAACATAAAATTATCCTAATAGTGGAATACATAATCGAGTTCTTTAATATTACTTAGAATTCTCATAATGTTATTCATAACAACATAACAGTAAATTACAACAAATTTTATAACTCAGCAAAATGTTTTGTTACAAGTATTTGATTTGATTTACTTCATTTTGTCTACATTGCATGTAGATAACTTCACAAAATAAGTCAATATCATGCGAGTAGACTCTATTTATAGTGAATATACTTAAAAACTTATTACTTCACTAATTTCAATAAAAATAATACTCAAAAGCAGCCTACGAATATTTCGTCAAATGTAAAATAGTAACAATAACAAAATATACTAAACAATAAAAAAAATATTGTTTAAACTCATCAAAATCTCTTGATTGATAGTAGTTAGTTAGAGATTTTCATGAGTTTGATGAGACCCGACTCCGTAAGACCGTACCGATACCGTATCCGGTATCTTACAGAGTTGTCTTACGGAGTCAAGTAAAGGTATCCAGGGTCTTACGGAGTCGGGAGGCGGTCAAAAAACGCTTTCTAATTATCTAGGGTACTAGATGTATGCGTTGTCCATGATTATTCTTATTGCAGATAAACCCCCCCTAAAATAATAAGCTAAGAATGGGCCTCTAAACTTAAAAATGGCATACGAGAAAATATGCTCTCCGAAAATATTGAATTACTGGACAAAATGTTCTGTTTAGTAAGAGAATAATGGTCCTAGGACATTACGAATCAGGGCATAATTGTTATGACCACTTACAAAACCTGCAAGGTTTCTTTTTTCGTATTACAATGTCTATGAATAGCTTTTAAACATGTTGATGACATTAGGGAACGTCAAACTTCACGAACTTAGTGTCACGCGACTGCTGACTGGTCTGTACTTGGCTGGGATTAAGAGGTCATAATTACCCCCCCAGAACGAAACCGCTGAATTCAGGTATGTATACAACTGTATTGAATTATATTATTATTATAAATTTTTAAATGGGAATTAAGAATCACAGCCTCTGTTTAACAAAGTCTTAGAATATTTGTAAGTATTCACAAAATATCATAGATGCTGGATGCATTAATATCATTACTCAATATTTCGAGGAAATCTCATAACAACCATTTATAGTTCGCTATACTTATACCTATTTCTTATTACTTAAATTTATCGCCGTGTCCTATGTATGTACAGTACTGGAACAGGTCATATCAATGTATGGAAGAGAGAATAAACCTTTCTCTTATGAAGTTTGTACTTGACTTGTTTTTGTACTTGACGATATTTGCATTAGAAATTTTCAATATTTCGTCGCTTTGAGCATTTGACAGATAAAACAAAATGTAAATCCCTATTGATTTAAATATAAACAAAATCCAGTATAGACGGTTATTTCTTCCAATTTGCGACTTAGTACCGGAGCAAGACAAGCACGCGATCCATTCTTTCCACCCATTGTTCAAATCCATTTTTGTTTATATTTTCACCAATAATAATTAAGTAGAGATACAGCAATGTTTTATCTGTATAATCAATTGTATAATGTATGATATGTATTGTATTTTTTTAATTACGTTATGGTACCAGGAACTGTTTGATAGTGTAATGTGCGTTACTATTTATTTTGATTCAAAAGTGAAATCAATACGTGTTTAATCAGCTCAGTCAAGAGTAAACAAAGACACAACTAGATTTTCGTCGAACGTTCGATTTCGCTAAAGTCGCGGATCAATTATTTATTAAAGAATAAATTCACATGTGCCATCCACCCCCAGACCAGAAGCGCACTTTGGCACGAGTTCACTTTTCAAAATCACCGATTTTAAACTTCATCGATTATTATCAACCCTCCTAACCTGAAAACTCTAATGTCGGTACTTTTTAAGCGTCATTTGTTAAACCAAACCTACACGGTACAAAGACGGTCAATAAAATCCAAAAACAAATCTGCCGCCCTCAAGCCGCAAACCAACATCTGGTCGATTTTGACATTTTGATGCCATCATAATCGGAAGAAAAAGCTCTATCGACGTGTATTAACAAAATGTTTGTAGGATTTATAGTCATCGAGTTATTGAAATTAATATTGCCGTTATGAAGTACCAAGCCCTTAGAAAAACTGCGGTTTTTTTTGGTCATAACTCAAAAAGTACCTTTTGTACATAGCGGCATTTTAGCTTGAGGACGGCAGAAAGGGGACCAGGGAGGATGAGAGGACCTGATTTGATGGACACAGTAAGTACTTTTGCACTTAGAATCAATATTGCGCTAAGGCTGCCCTCAGTCACAGTTAGCAGTTTATCATCCATGTCTGTGCTCGCCACTTCTACTGACCGTGAACATTGCACATATTAGATCAAAATAAATGGTAACGCAGTATACGAAATAAGTTCTTACGAAATAATTACGCTAACTGTTACTTATTATACACATCGTCGACGGGAGCCTCCAAATTTTTGCCTTTCAGCATTAACTCCATGATCCTAAAACAATATAAGCATAAACAGGATGATTAAGTCCTTAGGTATAACTTTGTGAATAAAAATACTTTATTCACCAATAAAAATGTACAAAAGGCGGACTTATCGCAACGAGCAATTCTTCCGGATTACCGTAGAAGTAAAATTAGAAAGGGACCAAAACATTAAAAGATTCACATTATTCTATAACGTTGTACACAGAGCCAGATTGCGGAAATTACTCGCGTTATGTAATAATAATAATAATATCTATGGACGCTTTACACCACGTCAGTCTGGCCCCGTGCTAAGTACCCGAGACACTTGTGTTACAGGTACCAGACAACGGAAATATATTTAATACATTTATAATATACACATATTTAATACACATCCAAGACCCAGGAACATTGAAAACTTTTTGCTCCGTCGGCGGGATTCGTATCCGCGACTCCCGGCTTAAGCTACCAACGTGCTTACCAACTGAGCCACAGAGGTCGTCATTTGTGGTTGTCAAACCTAGCCAACAGATCACGACTTACATGGAATTGACATATTCTGACCAAATGATGTATGTCCGTCGACTGGCTCTCTTTCAATTTCCCACATTATACATTGAGCTGACGCTACATATGAATAATGCCTGGGATTGGATCATTTCTGCGATTTTCCTCATTTTACTGTGCACAATACTAATCAGTATTGTTACAAAATTCCAATTGTGAAAACAATTGTATTGATCTTACTATTGTAATGTTATGTACATTCAATTTTGTATTGGAAATGTAAGAGCCTGTCAAAAACGTCGAGATACATAATTCGAAAATCTGGCTTGCTGGATGCTAAATTCGGTAACAGTTTACAAGTTTCAACCCTTATATTTTGAAAATTATTTATGGTAAATAGTAAAGTAAAAGTTTAGTGATAAAATGAATTAAACTTCTAGAATAATCTATTAATAAAAATTAAACATCTGGAAAAAAACGAATCACGGATTTATAAGATTTATAACACAATTTTCACTATGTGTACAGCATTCAAAGATGTGTACTAGAATTACATCCTTAAAGAGACCTTTTAGCCGAAAGTTTTAATCAAGTTCTAAACTTACATTGACAACAGCAAAACGACACCTTGTGTCGCTATAGTGAAGAAGAAAATAGCAGTTATGTAGTCTGTCTCTATAGTGGCTTTATATATTTGCATGTAGACCAGCGAAGAGCACATTGCTACAGCAGTCTGATTCACTGATAGGAAAGCGTACACTACACCTGAAAAATAAAAACACCAGGCCCCTAGACAAGTGGCAAGCGATTAACGTTTACGATAATCGCTTGTCACTTGTCACATAATTTTATAGGGTAGTAATGTCCGATACAGTATCATTGTTTTTAGAGTTTTTCATGGAAACCACAAGTCACAAAAATATTGCTTAATATTCTCCATTGTACCTGAAAAGTTAAAAGTTTAAAAAGCCTACTACATCTGATATTATAGTCAGTGGTGATTGTACGTTACATAAGACTTTACAGAGCGTCTATGTAAGCTGCCTATGAGTAAAATAACAGAACTGCCTTAAACTAAGGAAAAATAAATCAAATTAAAACAGCTGGTAGCTCACCTCGCTCGCTGGGAGCTAGCACTTTCGACGCCATTGACCGTAAAACGGGCGCCACACATGGACCGAGCGATGCGAGGGTTGCTCCTAAATACAAGGTGGTGCCAGCTGTAGCCTGGGTGTAAATGAAGTGTCCTACTATGTGCGAACACGCACCAAGCATCAGAATCACCTAAAAACAACGTAAGTGAATAAGTGTAGCTTAGAATAGGAAATTATTTTGTTTTTATTATTTATTAGCTGACCCGGCAAACGTTGTTTTGCCAAAAAAACTAGGGTTGTATTACCCCTTACATTTAGGGGGATGAAAAATAGATGTTGGCCGATTCTCATACGGTCCGATACCGGATAAGCACAAAACATTTCATCAAAATCGGTCAAGCCGTTTCGGAGGAGTATGGCAACGAAAACTGTGACACGATCATTTTATATATTAGATGATACTGTGCTGCTCGGCTGAACGATAAAAATTAGTGATGATGGTCACTAGATTCTGATGAAGACAACCACCATTGCCATCTGCATGTCGCAGAATACTAAGCAATCATGGTTCACATACAGTCACATTTCTTAATATGACGTAGCTATTAATTCCTTGCAACGTGGAGTGAATGACGTACAGTAGAAATCATTCATACCACGTTGTAAGTCAACTTAGTAGTACGTAAGTCAACTAACCGTATCCTTCCACTTCAGCACTTTTGTCATAAGTGGTATGCCAAATAGCATTACAGTTACGTATGTCGTACTAGCAAAAGTTCTAAAATTGCTAAAGTCAGCAGTATCCCATTTGAACACTTTCGACGTGTAGAGATACATCGCTTGTTTTTCATCTAAAACAGGAGAAGAAAATATGTAAGTTATTACACACAACTTTTTTTTTTTAATTGCAACAAGTTGAAAATTTTAAAACGCTACATGAAAATTAAAGAATATTTAAGTAAAGTTTAAGTGCGTTGAGGTTTATCACGTACAGTATAATTATGTCTGCACTCCATGGTATCTTGAGGTCACGAAAAAACTAAAAATTAAGATTTTTTGGTTCCCAGAAAGAAGAAGATGAATAAATTAATTAACAAATACATAAAATAGTTTCGATGCAACAAAGTTGCGGACAACGGTCTAGTTTGGGAGATTATAAAGAATCTTGAAAATTCCACGGGAAATTTTACTTGAAAAAATGGACAATGTTGCTAAGTATAATATTCAATTATTATTATTTCGCATTTCTCAAGAAGCAAATTAAAATATAAATTTATTAAAAAAAACAGAGTTGATTTCTCAATAGTTATAATACCGGCTATGGCTTCCGAACATATAGACCATTATCATAGTTTCTGAATAAAATGATTCACGTCGCTGGTGAATGCTTTATGCAAATTGAATTGACTGACTAATATAAATCTAATAGAAATCTGTGGCCCAATGTGATGCCCGATTTATAGCTCATTTACTCATGACGAGACTATCTGACTCTATCTATATTGAGTTTATCTCACTCTATATATATTGAGTCTATCTGACTCTATCTGTATATATTGAGTTTATCTGACTCATATGAGTCATCTGACTTTGTCAGACTGGTTGTAGTCAGTGCTGGCGTCTAAAACTGACTCATATTTTTTTCAGTTTACACGCAGTCAGTAGCTACTGCTAGACATCACTTACTTGTTCAATGTAAATCAGCCATAAGTCAGTTTTAGGCACCAGCACTTGAGTCAGCAACTCATTCAATGTAATAGCCGATTCGAATCAAATCAAATCAAAATCTTTTTGTTTAAAATAAGTACTTTAAGTTCACTTTCTGAACGTCGAGACTACGGCGCCTACCACCGGTTCGGGAACTAACCCGGCGA
>JAOTAV010061176.1:0-14715 GCA_026546445.1 Cyclargus thomasi | reverse complement strand
GTTTTTATCTCGAGCTGTTCACATACACATATCGAAACTGTCCGGCGCGGGCGCAACACCCCACGTCACTCTCATTACATTTATGCAGCTACAGTATAAAAATTATAAGGAAAGTTCTACTCGTGATAGAAAAGATGGCTAAGCTATTTAAATATGTATTTTTACCCGACTGCGCCAGAAGTTATGTTTTTCAAGAGTAGGTATGCATAAATTGTTTGGCACGCTCTGCGGCCTAAACGGCTTGATGGATTTTGGCTTGGAGAGGTGTCGCTAGATTCGTATTTACTGTGAAAGTGACACTGACATATTAAAAAATAAACAAAAAACAAAATGGCGGATTTTTAGTGCCAAATTCTAATTGCAACGGTTCAGGCAGATTTTTTTTGGACATTTAGCTTATTAAGCATATACGCGAATAAAAGTTATTTAACTAAGAAACTTTAAGGAGTAACTATGAAAATCAAAGTAAATTAGCACGAAATTTTATACAAATTTTGCCGTTTCAGGCTTATACATGGGCAAGTTAAATCTGTTATAAGTATTTTATAACGTTAAGCACGTTAACCAAAAAAATGTTATAGAATGATCTTCGTACTTTAATTACTAGCGAGGACGTTTTCCTTAAGTTTATAGTTAATCAGAAAAATGCACCGTGGATTTTTTGACGTACACCACATCGATTTGTTTAGAATAACTACGAAATTACCCGGTTAAGATAAACTATTTTTCTATAGATTACAATACAAGTAACACTATAATCTCTAAAGAGTAATTCTTGTTTTTAGTTTTTATTAATTGTATATTAATTATTTTCTGTTAGCGGAGATTTTTGAAACTCCAAATGAATGGTTAAGGCCGGTGGCGCCTGTATTCCCCTTAATATGAAGTTTTGTGCTAAGATACGCCATTTTAGCCACAAGATCCATTTCATGTCGACTCGATGTGCTACGTGTATTCGTAGCGATTCTACGACATTTTGGAACCATTGTTTTTATATTAATCTATATCTATTAAACTAATAATTTCCTATTACTTTTTCATTTACATAAACATTAATAACCTATTAATACCTTTCGTTAAAACATATTTGAGGACAATTCAAAATTTTGCATAAAAATATAATAAGAATAAGATTATTTTGTTAATCACACAACACAATATTAAAATAGAGAGAAAATACATAAAGGCATACAGACAAAGTAACAATTATATTAATATTAATTTTTTTAAACAACTATGGACGCTTCACACCACGTCAGTCTAGCCCTGTGATAAGTACCCGAGGGACTTGTGTTACAGGTACCAGACAACGAATTTTTATATACACATATTTAATACAAATGCATGATCCAGGAACATTGAATAACTTTTTGTTCCGTCAGCGGGATTCGAAACCGCGACCCCCGGCGTGAGCTACCAAGCTCAACCACTGCACCACAGAGGTCGTCAATTATATTATATTGTGTGACATCAAAAATGGACCCCAGCTCAGCTGAAGCAGCGATCTGCGGCACTGATATCTACCCAGCTACGGATATCCTACGGATATACAGCTTGATTTATTACCCTCAGATAACAAATTATCTAAGATAACACAAACGTCTATCAAACATTTTTTCCCATCAAAAACAGAAGCGGTATAATCCCGAAAAATATTTCCTCACGAAATTGGCGTTGCCGTCGGTGTTGCACACCAATTGGACGATTAACCGCCGAAATCCGGAGATGCGTATCACGCGATAGATGCGTATCCCACCAGCAACACTGTTCAACACCTTACAACACCCCGCGCCGCGCATTGTGACGCGTTCCCACGCTTGCGACATCGCGGCCATCTCGCGTGCTCCGCTCGTTCATGATTTCGGCTGAGAGCGGCCCCGGGTCACCGCCGTACCCCCAGGCCATGCGACACCGTCAAGGCTCAAGGCATTATCCTATCCGCAAAGTTGTACGTCCACTATGTTGTAGGTAAACGGTAATAAATCTAAGTATAAGTAAGCGATAATGGCGGTGTGGAGACGTATGATTTACCGACACCGCTTCTGCAGAGTTCAAACAATTATAGACAAATATAATATTTTGCTATTTATTGATGATATTTAAAAAATATTTTTTTTATTTCATTTTTAGTATTTATGTTATACGGGGTGTACAAAAAAGGTGATAAAACTTTGGGAATCGAAAATATAGAGCTCACTGTGAAAGTAGCAGCGCTGAAGCGAAAAAAAAATAGTAGTGCCATTTTGATAGAGGTATATTACCTACATAAAATATAGTATTTCTACTATTAAATTTACAGGGTCCGTAATAATAAAATACACTTTTAGCCTTTTTTAAAACATACTAAAGAGTACCATGAGAAATCCTATTTTAAGATATTCTCAAATTCATTTTTAACATATTTGAAGGGTTGTTGTTAAAAAAAACACGGTGTGATTTTAACGCGGTTGTGAGAAAGCTTAGAGAGTAATTAATTATTTTAGCAGTCTTTGGCTGTTACTACTAAAAATATAATGGGGAAAGTCTATCTATCTGTTACCTCTTTTTCCAAGCCGTTAAACCAATTTTACTATAATTAGGTATAGTTAGTTTAAGAGCGAGATACTTTAGAGCGTCCGTGGCCTAGTGGAAAAGATCTTTGGTTCGCACTCGAGAGAGTGCAGGTTCTAACCCCGGTGAAGGCGTGTACCACTGAGACATTTTCCGATTTCAAGTACATAATACGAGTGCTCATTGCCGTAGGAGAGTCATGCTTCGGTATGAATGTGCCAACTCGACCGAAGTGATACCATGGCCTCACATAAAACTAACGTGAAACAGCGTTGTACTATATTTCGTTAAGTGAACGAGCTTACCGGTGGCCCAACTTCTCTTCATCTAACCATAAAGGCTGGCAACGCACTTGCGACTCTTTGGATGGCACGAGAGTCCATGGGTGACGGCAGTTGCTTACCTTTAGGTAACCCGTCTGCTCGCTTGCCCTCTAAATATAAAAAAAACTCAGTGCCGGGGAAGGGCATAGATACTTTTTAAACTGTCGTCGCGTGTCGCCTGTAAGTCGTGTGAGATAGACTGAAAGAAGGCGTCATCTAGTTACATTATATATTTAATATTTTTTTTTAAAAACCTTTTTTAAATTTATGTTTTTTGCATATTATTTAAGTTATGGGTTAAAGGGTGAAGCCAAACGAGCGCAATTTTGTGAGTCGTGAGTCGCAGAATTTCGATTTACAGAAATTGCATGCATTCGATTTCATAAAATATGTATTTTAACTTTATTCTCACGAGCGTAATTTTTTCAGGTGTTTTTAGTATTAATAATAATTTAGGCGAGCGAAATTCTGCGATTCAAGACTCACAATATTTCGCTCGTTTGCCTTCATCCTAAGCGTTATGACTGAGTTAGTGTGATTTTCCTGTCGAATCGGCGTTACGAGAACAAGGCTCAATTATCAATGTATTATAGTTCCGTAACAATACGATAATTCCGTCGGTTTGTCCGCGTGTTTTTTGGCGCGAACAATCGATCAGCGATTGTGCGGCGCGGCGCGGGGTTCTCACGCGCGGAAACTGCGCGCGTTTTTGTCACACTTCCACCTCGCGATCTGTATCTACATTATCCCGGCTCAGGGCAATACTTTGTAAGGCTCTACGATCGCATTAAGAAGTGTTTTCATACAAACTTTCAACCCCTATTTCACCCTCTTTAAGTAAAATTTCATAAAACGCTTAAAGACGATTTCATTTATTTTGAATCTGCAGCACAGAAACAATTTTAGGTCTCTAACTTAAGGAATAAACTTGCGTAGAAAATTTTATAGAAAATTTAACCCCCTTTTCACCCTCTTAGGGGTTGAATCAAAATAATACTTAAACAGGCATTTATTAATTCCGTAGCTCAGAAATAAAATTTCATGTCTTTAAATGACGAACTTTCATACAAACTTTCAATCCCTATTTTACCCCCTTAGAGGTAGAATTTTTAAAACTACTTTTTTAGCGGGTGTCTACCCAAAAAAATAATCCTACTCACTAAATTTCATGGCTGTAGCTTTAACAGTTTTGCTCGGCGAATATGAATCGCCCTGTAGTCGAAATTTACCAGAAATATTTCTAAATTCAATAACAGACCTCAACCATAATGAAAAGAGAATTTAGTGTATGATTATCGTGCTATGACAAAATATTGTAGTGTGCATATCATTTTAGTTTTTAAACACATGCAAGATTAAAGCATTTTTTGAAATAATTTGAAAAAGCATTTCTAAAAAAATGCCACGCTCCTCAATGGAGGATGCCATCAACTATAACTGGGAGAAATTTCATGCTTTTACATCTACGCGTCTTTCGTAAAAAGGGGTACAAAGTTATCCGCTCGCGTATTAATATATACGAGTACATTTAATGTATGTAGCTAATTTAGCTATTTTGTTTCAAAATGTTAATTCTAGGAACACGTCGTATTTTCTCTATAATGATCCTTGTTATTTAATAATCATCATCATCTTATCACTTCAATGTTCAGTCAATTCACTTCTGGATTTAATTTGGATTTTGTAACTATATCGTCGCGTTTGTTAATTCGAGTACGTCCCGGTTTCGGCGCGTTCATTTACGGGAACGCCGTGACGTCGGATATCGGGACTCGTGTCATTCGGTAATTCACATCTCATCAATTCTGCTCAAATTGAAATGAGTCGCTCAACGCATTTCACATTTCCAACATCCGTATTTATTCGGCGCGCGATAAACCGCGGTAAATTATAAATCGTATAATTTATTTTAGGTTCTCATCTTCGAGTGGTTCCGTGAGATGACTGAGTGATTTAACATAAATGTATATAGTTAATATAAAATCTAATTTATCTAAACCTACCGAGTAATTATTGTGATACAAGAGTAGAAAATATACCACGGTGAAAACAAAGCAAATATAAAGCAAACAACTCAGAATAACCTTATAAACTTGAGTCAGACAAGTGAAATAAGCCTCGTAATCTCCGAAAGTTATTTCCCTTTACATTGTACATTTCGGTAAAGCCGGTATTAAGATAATAATAAAATCCTCCTGGATTGTAGAAAAAGATCAAAACATTTGTGGGAACCATTTGTTTCAAAGAAACGGAACCACTAATCTCTTCGGTTGGTCTGAAATATCACTAGCGGGTTGAGGCAGGCTTGATCGATGGATTCTATTCCGGTTGTAACGCAACCTATGTTAGGTACATTGTGAATAGTCTGTTGTATGATTCAGCAGAACCGAACGCCTGTAGGAAGAGCGTAACCTAGCTTAGGTATATACTCACTGTTAGAATAATCTGTTGTAGTATAAAGGTGGTGTGCAAACTATGCCGGGTCTCAGCGGAAAAACCGCCTCGATAGAAATTTTATGACGACAGAGCGCGAATCGCACAGCTGGACAGAGCGTGCCGGGTATCATCGGGGCGAATTTTAGTGCGGCGGATGCGACACGGCCTGGCAAGCATTCAACAGTGTGACCATATTTAGTAGATTTATACTTTTTGGTACAAATGAATAACGGTTCAGTAGGTAGTCAAAAATCTTTTAGTAGGTTGTAGCAGAAAAATGTTATTATAGAATCAAATATAATAAAATATTTTAAAAAGATAATAAGACAGTCTTTAAAAATATTCAATTTTAATTCAATCACGTTTTTCAATTAATAGATTGATTCATAGTGGAAAATTTCTGATAGAAGCATGGTTTAGTAGATTTTAGATGAAATAGTAGAATATAGCAACGTTTTTGGTATATCGTTTTTGGTATATCGAGTAACGAGTAGATCCGACCCGTCAACAGTGTGCTATAGCTCATTTTGCGCTGCGGTAAGCCCCGCACCCGGCCCGCCCCGGCAAGGTCCGGCGCGCTTCGTCAAAGTGTGCGCGTATCTCGATTCAGCAATACTGCATGATCGTTGTCTGTTATAGAAGCGTTTTGTTCATGTCTTGGATATAAAATGTACATTCACCGACCGTCCGTTCTGATAATTTTGACTGCGCTGATTTTGCTGCAAATTTTGTAACACATTACATTTTATGATGCAAAGGTGATAAAAAATTCGCGGAAAATCATACGAAAAGTTTTGCCAGAATAATTTCCATGCGGTGAAAATCCACAGTACTGACAGTCCCTTACTTTATATATGCATTAGATACACAATATTAGCAGTTTTTAAAGTGGAATAAAAAATAAGTACATTAATAATTCGTATGATAGCCTTTACATAGGTTTTTTTAATGATATTTAGGGGGCAAGCGAGCAGACGGGTTGTGTGATGAAAAGCAAAGCAATGCCGTTGTCTACGGACACTCGTGACATCCGAAGAGTACCAATTGCATTACCGGCCTTTATGAGTTAATAGGGACAGGGGATTTGAGAAGTTGCGGCACCGGTAAGCTCAGTCGCTGAACACACAACGTCGTCTCACCCCAGTCTTCTGTGAGGCCGTGATATCACTCTGGTCGAGCCGGCCCATTCGTGCCGAAGCATGCCTCTCCTGCGAAAGTGGCAGGTGTTTTTATTAATCACAGTTATTCTAGTTACAACCCGATATTAAAATCGTTGTAATGTGTTAAAAGTATGAAGAACGTTATAATTTTCTGAGTAAAGAAAAATATCTGCATATTTAAAGCTGCAAAGTCTCTTCCGGAGAACTACGATCACTAACGATAATTCCAGATATTGGAAAGAACATTTTAATCACAGGATCAATTCAAAGGAATTGAATTATTCATTCATCTGGCTTATAACCGACATCATCCCAAGCGATATTACTGCAGTATTCACTATTTTATTGTTAACGATACGACTTTAATGTTTGTTCAATTAATTTGGAGGGATTTGAACTTATCGATAGATCGTTTTCTTTATGTCAGTCCTGATAAAATGTAAAGATTAGCCTGCAGCACGAATATTAAACATAAAGCATGTTTAACGATATTTAGGGAGCAAGAGAGCAAACAGGCTACCTGATGGAAAGCAACTGCCGTCGCCCATTGGCACTCGTAACATTCAAAGAATCGCAAGTGCGTTGCTGGCCTTTATAAGGGAATAGGGCTAAGGGGATTAGAGAAGTTAGGCCACCGGTACATGCTATTTAATAATTACCATAGGAGAGCCATGCTTCGGCACGAATGGGCCTCACAGAAAACTCACGTGAAAAGGCGTTATGCTGTGTTTGTTCAGTAAGTAAGTTTACCGGCGCGGTGGCCCAACTTCCCTAATCCTTTGTCCCTATTCCCTCATAAAGGCCGGCATCGCACTTGCGACTCTTTAGGTGTCACGAGTGTCCATGGGCGACAGCATTTGCTTTCCATTAGGTAACCCGTCTGCTTATTGCCCCCTAAAAATAAATAAAAAAAAGTTATTCATAACTTAAGTTATAAGTTATTTAACAAGATAGATAATTAGTTTTTGATGTTTTATAATTCTACCTAAATTTTATACTATGTATCAACTTAGCTATCAATAACACTTGCAGTTTCATCTAAATTATACATAAAATACTATACAGGTTTTTAAAACCTAACCCAGTTTAATTTGTATATTTTACAGCTTGTCGCGTACAGCTCGTGCTGTGTGAGTTGTTACTGCAAACCTTTTATCAGATGAATGGTGCCTCTCGGCATTATGCGTCGTTCTCTGTTAGAACTTGCGATGTTTTGTCTATGACAAAAGTGGAAACATAACTGTGATTTCATTTCACACTATGTAAGTGTAAAATAATGCTTTAGAAAGTTAAATTTTTCTACTTCCACGAAGAAGGAGCGTATTTGTATATTTTTTTTAAATTTTAACTATTTTTGTATCTTGTTTTAAAATAATTATGTCAAAGAAAATTATATGATTACTAGCGGATATGACAGACACTGTCTTGCCGGTATTCGTTAGTGAATCAAAACCATTCACAAATCGCCTAAAATACACACATAAAAAATTATTAAAATCGGTCCAGTCCCAAAAGGCCAGTGACAAACACGCACACAACAAAGATTACAATTTGCAAAGATAACGAAGCAAATAGAAGTATAGCAAAATCCAGAAACAAATACTAGCTTTCGTTAACGGCTTCGTTAGCATGAACAATACCCGTTTCATCCTTAGCGAGTTCATAATTTCTTAATACTCTTAACTAATAACGATATCTCTGTCGATAGAAATAAAATAAATATGACCTCAAAAAGCTAAGGTAATAAATGATGTAGCGCCTATTTACGAGTGTTTTCACGACGTAAAAAGTTGTAAGTATCCTGGCGAGACACCCTAAACAATGAAGGTGGATCAATCGATCATAAACTCTCTGATAAACATGTTCTGTTGAGAGTCGTAAAAGGCACCGCATTATAGGTGTTTACTACCAAATAAGCAATAGTATGATGTCCTTTGAGAAAATGAGAGAGATTTTTTGTTGAGGGGTTCTTTCTTTTATTAAGGTCCCGTACCCAAAGGGTAAAAACGAGACCCTATTACTGAGACTTCGATGTCTGTTTGTCTGTCTGTCTGTCTGTCTGTGTGTCCGTCTATCTCAAGAACGGTAATAGCTATAGAGTTGAAATTTTCACAGAATATGTATTTATGTTTCCGCTATAATAACAAATACTAAAATCCAAATAAATTATATAATTAAAGGTGGTTTATATAATAAATATGTTTCCTGCGCTCTCGTTTCATAATAAAAGGCATAATAATAACAAAAAATTAAAACACGTTCGTCAACAGCGGCGTGGTGAAGTAAGTGGGGTGTTTGTGTAAGTTCGAAGAGGCCATAGTTTGATTCCCACCATCTCGTTTTTATTTTATGACTTTGTTTTATAATTTTTTACGTTTTCATAACTTTTTACTTTTTTATAAATTTGAAACTTTTTACACATTTAAAACTTTCAAAAATGCATTTATCCAATTTTTTTCTCTTAATTAGTACGCAACCCTTCGTGCGCGAGCCCAACTCGTACTTGGCCGATTTTCTGGTAATAAAACGTAATCTGGTTTGGCTGTCCTATGTTAATAAATTTTAATTAAGACTTTTAACGATTTTCATAACCTAAGTAGACAGGTACAGTTTAGTTTTCTACCAAATAGTCCGTTTTGGTTTTGCTTATTTTATTTGTCCTTAACGCCCTAACGAAGCGCCCAATTGCCTCAATTTTTAGCACAGACTTAGGTTGAAAGGATGAAAAGTAATATAGGTTAATAAAGCTAGCCTAGCCTAGTGTAAAGTAGTTCAAAAAGATTATCCTATCCTAGTCAAACCTATCCCAATCCAGCCATACTAAAACTGATGTTACTTTGATGACTTCTGTAGCTCAGATGGTAAGCGCGATGGTAGCTTAAGCCGAGGGTCGCGGGTTCGAATCCCGCCGACGAAATAAAAAGTTCCTGGCTCTTGGATATGTATAAAGTATATGTATCATACAACAAAAATCTTAAATATGTGTAAAGTATAAAAGTATTAAATATAATTCCGTTGTCTGTACCTGTAAAACAAGTCTCTCGGGTACTTAGCACGGGGCCAGACTGACGAGGTGTAAGCCGTCCATAGATTTTATATTATTACTCTCATTCTATTTATATAGAGCAAAACACATGTAGTTCAATCGATTCATAAATAAGAACCCGAAGGAACCTTGGCGCGGCAAAATGTATTATCACTATCTCAGCCTCACTCATCTCTGAGTTATTCAACATGACATCAAATATCTCTTAATGAACTTAATATATTCCTCGGGAATTCGCTTCTTATCATTTACGAGAACTTATTGTGTACTACAAGTAACGATGACTCTTGTGCGAAAGATGTAATAAAGTATGATTAACT
Organism: Cyclargus thomasi; assembly: GCA_026546445.1. Taxonomy (NCBI): domain Eukaryota; kingdom Metazoa; phylum Arthropoda; class Insecta; order Lepidoptera; family Lycaenidae; genus Cyclargus; species Cyclargus thomasi. The sequence goes on along the minus strand of JAOTAV010061176.1, from coordinate 4,880 downwards.
TACTAGTGACAGAGAAATTTATTCATAGTCTGATGATAAAATATGATAGGGTTATGAAGCCTCGTCGATAGATCAAAAATTTCTTTAAAAACCCCACCATCAAGTATGTACGCCAACTGTATCTTATTTAATAAAATTTAAAATTATTTATTAAAGACGCAAAAAAGAAGGCACGTAATGTCGTCTAATCCTAAGCTAAGATAAACTTAAATCGTGGCAATGTTCATCATTGTTACTGTGTTTTATATAAGTTACATAGAATTCATAACAATCGAGGTCGCCCTGTGGTCGAAATTCGACCATAAATGTTCAAATCCATGGGATAGAGAAGCTACAAAAATATGACCTGTTGAGAATAGTATTCAATCACGGACTTGCGATTTGGCATAAAGGTTTCGTTACCCGGACATAAAATTTTATTTAAAAAATCACCCCATAAACAAAAAAGTACTTCGTGTATGATTATCGTGTCATGTCAAAATATTGTATATAATGTTGTATGTAATCCGCTCATGCATTAATTATATACACGTACATGCTATAGTCTTTAGTAGGTATTTAATTACAATTTTGGTGCAAAGCTTAAAATTTTAATTTTGTTTTTCACTAGTTACATTTCTATTAAAGAAATTTTTTTGTTGCCAATAATGTATAAAAGCCAAAAACTTTGCAAAAACACATTATGTAACTACACAAAAACATTTAAATAAAGGTCACTTTATATTCATAAGTTATTAAATATTCCCAAATCTTCAAACAACTTATGGCACGACAAAATCCTTCAATTTGTTCAGCTTTAATAATGTACGAGGAGAGATGAAGTTGAATTTAAAAATACTCGAAGGGACTTCCTCAGGTTTTTCTTTATACTTAACATTAATTTCACCCCGAGGAGAAATTTTATCATACATTTATAACCAATTGATATTTTTTCATGAGTCCTGGATCGTAAGAACTGCCATTTGTAACTTGGGTTTGCAATTTATTGGTGTAATTTATCATTTTATCGAATTTCCCTTGTCATATAATAACGACGGGCTACTTTAGTCCTATACGTGATAGGAAAAAGGTGAATTCTTCGCCATAAAGTATTTAATCGAACGGCCTATTGAATTTATGTGAAGGTAAAGGACCATCGTAGTTTGCTCGATAAGGGACACAAACTTTACAAATTGAAACGTCTTAAGCAGAAAAACTCAATTCATATAAAAATAATAGTGTCCAAGTACAACTTAATATGCAAATAGTCGGAGCAGAGCTGTTTAAGCTATTTTAAAATTGTACGTCATACCTGTGTCGACAAATATTTCATACATTTCTTGGAAGTACGTGCAAAATTAATTTAAGAAGTCAGTTAAAAATTTTCAAATGGAAATAATGATTCTGAATCACAATTCTGAAGCAGACTCATTATCTCGTCGGTAAAGACTGCAAAAATAAAAAGCGCAAGTATAACAAAGAAAACCAGAACCAATTTTAATTAAACTCAACCTCAACTATTAAGCAGAGCGGTGACTTTTTCAAAAGTTTTATTATCAACGGAACTCAAACTTCGCAACACGTGCTTTGCATTTGCGGTGAACTAAAATCCAAGAAATTCAAATGAAACTTCATTCATAACGAGCAAAATTATAGTAGAAACGAAACTATTTTTATAGTATGAAATACGACGAAAGTTATTCTTGCGGTACGTAAGAAAAGAGAAGGTGTTTGTTTGACTTTAAATTCATTAAAATTTCATAACAGCATTGCCATGATTTGTATTTGGAAATGTAAAAAATTTAAAGCGAGAACATCAAACGTTCTTTTCGAATACGCAAAAGAAAAAATCTAATATTTCAGAGGTAAAATATTGGAAGAAGTTTCGCGAGAAATCCGATAACTCCGCTATGATATTCACTTACCCAAATGTATTTTATAAAACATCAAACTTTATGCGAGAGCCTGGGCTCCTATTACTCACGGATGATTAAACAAGGGCTGATAGCATTGGGTCAGAAAGACGAACGACAAGATGAATCGCTCCATTGATTTTATATTTTAAACTAAAACGTAGATATAAGGTCCTCTTAAGCTGTTCTTGGATAAAGATTAAGTGGTGAGACTTTTATGTCTATTGTAGACAATTTATACAGTATCTGCTGAGCAAAATAACTGCTAGTTACAAAATTCTATAGTTCATGGAGCATTAATTTATATGTTCGCTGCCCATTGTGCGGCATGCGGCCTGGTCCAAAGTAATGGACCGGTCCATGTAGGATTATTCCTGAATAATGAAGATCTACTTCATATAAACTGTGTTTGTAATGAAGCTCTAGATTTGAAAATATTCAATTAAAACGCCCTGTCCCGCCTGGGATGTGGAACTTTCACTCTTGCGTATGTTAACCAAACCTCTATCCCCAAGGCCTGGGACGCTCACGATTCTCAATATAATAAAAAAAAAATGCATCATAACATACTGTTTATTATATCCACTAGTCGGTTTAATAAGTTTTAAAGTAATGTGAATTTTGATATGAGGCAAGCAAAATGACAATATCACAAATGAACAAGATACTATTTTAAATAAAGATGGTAATAATATATTGATATACGATATATATAATTTTTTAAATCTAGGAGTTTAGAGCATAGTAATGTAATTCAAAAGGTAAGGAAATGAAAAAATTTAGAAATGGACACGGAATACTGTTTTGGGTAGCGAATAGCGATATAAAAGGAAATAGGCTTCGCTAATAATGGGTCATTTGCATCGGCAATCCTCGCTCAATCGCTGCAAAAAACTGGGATACGAATGTAGAACATTCCAGGAACTTATCGCATTTCGGTCAATAAATTCTATGTTGTCTCTCTGTAATACCAAATTAAACACATAGTTATATCATATTAGCTGTCGCTTGCGTGAAAATCGAAAATCGCTTATAAATAGTGAATCTGGTGTCGTTTGTGACGTGGGTTTTACAGAAAACTGCCGGGACCACGTCTCATCCACTGGTAATTTTTAAGCGTCTTATAGGAACATGATGTCATTCTGAGACCGAAAGCAGGCTATGTTTGTCTCCATCCTTTCAACTCAGTCTATGCCACAAACTAAATAGGCAAACACAGTATCATATTTATAATATTATTATTAATATGAAGCTATGAATGAGCATTTATGAGGAAAATTGGGAAATGAGAAGTTTTTAAGAAAAGATTTATTAAACGGAAGTATATTATTGAAATAAAAAATATTGTAGAGTCTTAGTCGGCTTGTACAACAACCCGTATACCAAAATAAACAAATTTTACTAAAAAAACTAATAAAGAAATGCTAAATTGTTTGATAACGGCCATTAAGTCGCTATGTGGTTAGCCAAAACGAATTAATTCAGTCATTCATTTTCCATGTGTGGATAGCTGATCTACATATAGAGTGATCTGAAACAGACATCTCTGGTCTGTTATGTTTATTTCTTTCGGTCGTAACTTTATTTAGAGGGCTAATTAAGTCACCTAATAAATAAATATTTAATATTAATGCCAAGGATGAGTAATATGTGTCTCTAAAATCACTGAACATATTTAAAAGACAGTGTCATTGGCGTATTTGTAGTAATAGGCCAGGTGCTTTTAGATAACTCATATAAATGGATATTCTATATTATTTTTTCACAAAAAATTAAAACCGACTTCCTAAGGAAAAAACTAAAATAGTACAAAAGAAACTAAAAAGTATTAAATAAAATTTATTCTTTAATAGTGCCTGTTTCAGAATTCGGTGAGGCATCAGCCTATTTCCGTAAACAATCTTCATTATTTTAAAGTCGGTACCAGCTAACACCTCATGATTTGTCTAAATGTAAACTTTTGACTGATACCGACTTCAAAATTACAGTTTTATTTTTATTTAAATTACCGAGTTAGTAAATTTTATAACCTCCTCGTTTTCGGAAGTCGGTTAAAAAAATACTCCGATCACCCGCAATACGAATTCGCCAAACCGTCATAACGCATTTCAGGATCGCATGAGTGACGCTATATTCTAAAAAAGCAAATCCTATATAGACAAATGTATCTTAGACTTCGATGTGATGTGAAGTGAGCAGTGCTGGTGAGATGCAATGAAACAGTATGGTCGAGTGGATGGCGCTGTTCGGTCTAGTGTGGCTGCTGCGGGTCCGGGGCTCGCTGTGCGGGTGCGCCGCCTGTCGTAGGGCCCAGGGCCAGTGCAGGCGAAGCCCCGACCCTGAGAGGGCCGCCTTCGACGTCATAGCCCTGCAGCACTACACGCGCGACGTCACCGTCCAGACCGACTTCGATGACGACGAGGATCTGGACAAGATCGAGCTGCAGATCACTGAGGATTGTGAGTACTTTTCTGTTAGTCATTTCAACTGACGAATTAAGCTAAATGTCCAAAAATAGAAAACCTGAATACAGGAACCATTGCAATTTAAACATCAAGTTATGTATACCTCTACAATGGTTATTTAAAGCCCTTCGTTTTCATACCCTACTCGACATAAATGAAAATAAAAAAAATTTTTGAAACCTTACATTTTTTACTTCGAAATCCGCCATTTTCATTTATTATCTACCCAGTGTCACTTGCGCTATAAAGACGAATATAACGATACCGCATACTTGAAAATTTCATCAAGCCGTTTAGCCTGCAGAACGTGCTAAATAATTATACATACATACATACATACATACATACATACATACATACATACATACATACATACATACATACATACATATATACTCTCGAAAAACATAACCCTACTCTGGCACAGTCGGGTAAATACACCTGATGATTATTTTTTAACAAAAAATTAAAACCGACTTCCAAGGGAAAAAACTAAAATAGTACAAAATAAACTAAAAAGTAT